>JAUUTY010000687.1:0-267721 GCA_030979885.1 Lolium multiflorum | reverse complement strand
TATAACACATAAGTCATAATAACAATTAAAGAGAAAAGGAACATTTGCCTTTGCAATGTGATTGTGCCAAGTAGATTAGACAACCAACCACAAACATTACAGGTCAACAGCCAAACGCATGCGAAAGTCCTAAGGTAAGCTCCATAATACATGTTGAAACCAAAAGCCTAGAAACCATAAGAAAGGTAGCTCCACATCACAGTTCCACGACAGCAGCATACTGATCATAAAACATATATCAAGTCAGGACAGCTGCACCACTGGGTAAGCATCCATGGGGTCTGGCTCAAGAGCGAAGACTGTGTGAATGCTGCAAAATGTGGCTCTTGCCTCACCCCACCCATACATCTTATCATGGAACCTTACCAAATCAGCATGAATCATCTTGACATAAACATAGCTCCTCTCTCCATGCTGATGGGATTGAACAATGCGCCAGTTGCAGTGCTTCAGCTTGTCAAACAGTATGCAGGAGATGACGAAGCATGCTGGCTGGTCTTTTGTAGTGACAATGGCTTGGAGTAGCTGGTCCTGTGAACCACCCAACTGGATCTTTAGAGCTTGAAGGACAGTCCGTGCTATATAAGCTACCGTTGCTGACTTCAGCTCAGAATCAGGTGAATGACAGCTGACATCTTGTCCTAGAGATGCAGATCCTTCTTGATCATCACCACTACTTACAGGTGCGTCAGGTTCTACAGAAGGCACATCAGGTACATGCTCCGGTTCATAGGAGTCGGTAGCACGGTAGAACCTAAAGGGATAGTAGGACCAGATATGTTCTCGGACAGGACCGCTTGCTGAAATCTCTACAATACCAGCTCCAGGTAGACCACTAGTCTCTACAGAGGGTAAACCACCAATATCCACTTCAGTTAGAGGCTCTACCCTACCAGCTCCAGGTCCACCACCAGTCAGTACTCTGGGCAGGACGGGTTTTAACAATGCAAAACATACTTCAGGTGCAGGATCATCAGTAGCAACTCCAGCATCAGCACCAGTTATATCGGTCTTGACAATAGGTAAACCGTTTTGCTCCAGTTCAGAGAATTCCCGTGGCACGACACCGTTCACTAGAGGCTCTACACTAGCAGCTCCAGCTGCACCACCAGTTTCTACAGCAGGGGGTAAACCCAATCCACAACCTTCTTCATGTGACACGATGATGCCAGGTATAGGCTCATCAGTACCAGGTCCAGCTGCATCAGTCTCCATAGACAGTAAACAAGGTGGCGTCGGAGGTTTAAAAGACTGGCATGCCATTTCACCTTTGTCATCAGACAATATAGAGTTTTCTTCAACTCTATGTTTCTGCAATAATAAGCACATGAACAGAAATTAGACCAGAGCATCTAGCCATCTAACAGGGGCAGCGGCAAAACAAGCGTCGGTCCATATGTTTACCTTGTCATCTGGGATATCAGAACACACAGATTTAGAAGTCATTTCACATAGCATCCGCTTTTTCGTTCCTTCCCCTACGTCCATCTGGAATAAGTAATACTATTGATCACATAAAACTAATTAATCAAATATATGCATATGTTGAGAAGTTTGCACGGCAAATTGTGGATTCTGCTTTTATCACCTACGAATCGTCGTTCTATATATTTACCTTGTTATCTGGGATATCAGAAGTCAAAGAATGAGAAGTCATCTCACTAAGTATCGGTTTTTTCGCTCTTTCCCCTCCATCCATCTGCAATAAGAAGTACTATTGATCACATAAAGCCAATTCATTGAATATATGCATATGTTGAGAAGTTTGCACAACAAATTGTGGATTCTACTTCCAATCACCAAGTAATCTCGTGAGAAATGCATGATCAAGATATGTTTCTCCCTCTTGATCGACATCTGCATCTCCATTAAGACTAATCATCGTGCGATGGTGCTAGCGCATACACTTCCAATCACCAGACAAGCAAAAAATTGTTGATTCTAGTAATGCTTAATCAGCAGTGGCCATGGAACGACCACAGATCGACCAAGCAAAAAAATAAATCATCAGCCTACTGACCACCAGGCAAAACAAACTAGGCCCATACATGGCCTCACAAATCATCATCAAACGTCGATCAAACTAGCAAGTTTGAACATGGATTACTAATTTATTTTCTGATAAAGTGAGTATATTAATATCGAAAGATATTGATTACACTGAGCCTCTGCAACAACGCAATACCTTACTGGTAGTACGGATGCACATGGATTCCTAATACTCCCTCTGTTCGGTTTTAATTAGTCGACGCGAGGGAGAGAAGAAAATGAACTGTCGATGCTTTCAACTAGAGTCAATTAAATACGAACGGAAGAAGTACGTAGTAGTATTGACAAATATCCGGATCTAGTCTAAAAACAAATTGGCATGTAAATCCTAGTAGTCTACTAAACTAGGATCAATACCCTAGATTAGGGTTGCAAGCGGCGTCCGCGAATCGTCCCGCAAAGCAGAAAATTAGAGCAAATAGTGGTTGAGATTAGAGCAGATTTAAAGCACTCGCACTGAAACTAGCTAGCCCGCTACCCACCCCGCTTGACACCCTGCCCTAGATGTGAATCTACACCAAATATTCAAACAAGGATGAGCAACCGCCAATAAAATTTTATCCGCACATCATCATCTCTACCATACAAAAGGGTATGGTGATTTCACATACAGCCATTGTTGCCGCGGGACGAGGATGAGTGATGCGCCGCGGAGAAGGTGCCTCACGCCTCTGTCGCCGCCGCCGTCGAAGAGGAAGTCGAAGCCGCGCGATTGTGGTCCGTCGCCGATATGGAGGTGGAGCTACTAGGGAAGAGATGGAGGTGGAGGTGGAGAGGGAGTGATGGTTTGTACTAGTGGCGGCCGGTGAGATAGTTATAAATACAGCCTCTCTCTCTTTTTTGGCAAGGAATGCAGCTTCTCTTGGAAGGCAACGAGGCAACGCACTCCAGATTATTATAATAATATGGACGGAGAAATTTGGACGCATCTGTGTTGTCTTGTCAAATGAATCACCAGGATTTGCTTTTAGTACTCCAGATTTGGGCGACCCAAGGAAGTAGAGATAGTAATGTACGCCATCTAGCTGCACGCTATCAAATCAAATAAATGGTCATGCCATTTACTTTTAAGATGGTGCAGCAGTTATTCTGACCAAAGAAACATGCACGTCTGCTGATTATTTCTGATGGGTATACATTTACCGTCCGCTAGCAAAGATTGTTTGGCACATTGTTCTTATGGCTTTCAACATCACACCCCTTAATAATATTATTAATCAATGTTTGGGCAATCAATTGAGTGTGTTAATAAAAAATTAAAACCCACAAATCCAACTGTACTATTTTTAGGGCCATATGAAGGACAAGGAATGATTTTAAATGCCATATGGAGTACCTCCAACCATGTGAAATATGGTTCTGTCATGCAGGTGATACCCATGGCTTCGCATTGGATCTGTATGTTGTCCTACATACAGTCAACTATGAAGTACCACGATTTGGTTTTTGGGTGCAACCGGCTAGAGAATGATGCACGGGTTTGTACAGCCAGTACAATTCACATTAAGATTTTCTGATAGGATGTTGATGTGTATATGTAAGAATCATACACTAGAATGTCTTCTATGTTTAGATGGTTGATCTACGTTTATACTTTCTGTGAACCATGAGGTTAAGACCTTTGTACTGTAATAAAGATTGCTAAATAACAGTATATATGTATGCCTCTAGGGACACTGAAACAGCCAAACAACCATGCATGTGTATAGACCGTATTTGATCAAATTAAAAGAAGCGCCTGGGTTCATGCAAATAGCATAAATTTATCACCTAAGTACATTAGCTATAAATAGTTAAATAGGAGTCAAGACCAACTGAGCTAGCTAGTAGTATGATCCTACTATTACATAAATATCCCTAACTCTGATTGTCTTTGTTCCAGTCCAGCGCGTTGGTGTAGCTTGGGATGAACCAAAACCCCGTATGCCAGTTGGCCCCTGGACCGCTGCTTGAGAAAGATATGCTTTGGTGGTCTTCGCCATTTAGACTGAAGCGGAAAATTTCTTGATGTGATGTGTCAAAGTGAGAGCCAATGGCCTGAGGCGTGGTGTAGATGCAGTTTCTTCTTGTCAAATATCCTGGGGGAAATGTTGCACCACCCACTGGCATGAAAATCGGATAGTTCAACCCAAGGAACATAGAATAGTCTCCAAGATTAGTAACCCTTTCCCACGGGTTGGCTGGAAGTAACCGACTAGTGTCATTCGAGAATACAATGCAGGTATACCCCGAATAGCTGTGAACAGCGCGACCGCAATGGACAGAAGGGGTACTATCATAATGAGTTGGAGCACCGTCAGCGTCAAAATCCATTACGCCACGTGCATAGACCAGGAGAAGTCTAGAACGATCTTGAGATCTTGCCAGCCACCACGTACGACTATTAGAGTCAAAATCATCATCGTCATCAAATCCAGCCGTCCACGGAATGAATGGAGCAGGGAGCACTATAGGACCTTGAAAAAGGAAAGAACACGTCACATGAAAATATATTTCATGATTTATCTACTAGTGATATTGATTTGATATTGGGATGCCAATACTAGTACTTTATAAAATCATGGTCGAACATAAGATGGTTTGAAATATATTTCGAACATCTTGGTAAAACTTCATATGGATTTAAAACATGTTCCCGAAAATATTGGTCCAAATTTTAGATGGTTTGAATATAGTACTCCTTATTCTCTAGAACCGGGGGAATATAAACAAATGAAAGTTTTTATCAATATTGCATGGCACCTTTATTGATTCTATTTCTACTCTACCTTAAATTTTCTAGGGAGTAATAATAAAGAAACTTAATTACTAGGGGGCCTTTTTCCTAAGGAACAACATGCACATTAGACCATACTAAAATTCCTATAGATGTTAAATTCTATATATGTCCATACCACAAGAGGGTTATGGTGTGCGCCTATGGAATTCCTTTAAGCCAAAAGATGCCAAGACAGTTCAACAAATAAGAGGTGAAATACTATATAAGTTACGTATATAAAAAAGATAGGGAGGAAATGTTACCAAATTGATTAGGATCCCATGCATAAACATTTCCAAGCTCAGTAACGGCGAACACAAGTCCGTTATGTATAATTGCATCGCAGTATATGGCGCCGTACTGAAACTGGTTTTCAAGAAATATCCATGCACGAGGATATTCGCCATGGAGGTAGGCAATTGCAAAGTCGAAGATTGCGACAAGGGAGAAATCTTGATACCCCCTAGCAGCTGTAGGAACTTGGCAAATAGCTATCTTCTGCAGTCGAATAGCAGAACGCTGATACTCGAATATAAGTGGATTGTGTGTGGTTTCCAACTTGTCCCTCAAAGATGGAAGCTTAATCTTGCGATGAGTGTAGACATTGAGGAGGTTCCACTTGCCTTCGGGGCCAACCATGGCGATCCAATCTCCATTGGCGCCTGCCCGCTCCTCATCCTTACCGTGTGGCATTAGGCCATCATAGGAGAACCTGTCCAGCGGCAGTAGTTTGCACTTGCTGTGCACCGGCAAATCCTCCTTGAACACCGCCCATGGTTTATCCGCCGGGTCACAACAGAGAACACACGGAAGGCCAAACGGCTGAGAAGCAGGCAGAGTGGCACTGTATTTGGCTGACTGAAGAATACTTTTGGAGGAACCGACTAGGGACGCGGCGGTGATGGCGTCGCACTGGCTGATGAGCACTTCAAGGGGGCCTTCCGTAAACACCTTGTGAAACAGCCCAGATCCACAGACCCTGCTCGATTTCGCCATCGCAATGAGGCAGGTGGTACAATGGGGTTGGTATTTTCTTGGGCGATCTACTGATTCGAACTTTGGGAGAGAGATGGCGATCAATGGCGGCAGGTGGGGGTTTGAGTTGGAGAACAGAGGCTCTCAAACTGGGCACTGCTGGATAGGATGCGAAAGCGCCATGGCGGAGACGCAGGCGCGTGCTATGGAAGATGGGCGGAGTGGGGATAGACGACGGAGGTGAACCGAGACGCTCATATACTGCCTACTGCAGTTTCGAGGAGAGTGTGAATGTGTTCAAAAAAAGAGGAGAGTGTGAATGTGTTCAAAAAAAGAGGAGAGTGTGAATGTGACCCGACACCCGAGTAGGAGCCGAGCAGACGGACTATAGGAGTAGCCCCATCATTACAGAACATTAATCGTGCTTCCTACAATAAATAAGTGAAACATCCCAGGCTTGTGTTGTCTAATCAAATCGATGGCCATGTCAGTATTATGGTGAACAAATAAAACAAATACACACCAACCTTGTTCTTTTTGCAACGTACACCAACCTAGCAAGGCATCAACCTTCTCGCCATCAACTACGACTCCGTGGCTCCGTCCCACCAAAGTTGTCTCAACTTTGTAAAAAAAAATACATCTATCCATCTAAATTTTAACAAAGGTGAGACACTTTTGGTGGGACCGAGGGAGTACAAAAAAACTTCACTACTCCATGCTAGTATCGGCCACTAATTCAAATTTCAACTGAAGGCGTGCTATTTTATGGTCCTGAAAATTGCCAAAAAAAAATACAACCCAAAAATGCAACAGATCCATGTTAAGGGGGTACACCCTACGCAATATACATTAAGAAACTTTGAAACTTCAGCGACCTTGTAAGAATGCCCATGACAGTGCAGTTTTGCCAAATTAGGAAGAGACGAAATATGAATTCAACCAAAGAAATCTAAACGAATCCTTAGACAATAGCATAGTTAACACGTTCAGAAAAAAATGATGACTCCAAAAGAACAACATTAGCAAGAAATAGTCCATTTTAGTTTGAATTTGCAGTCACATACATAACTAGTAGTACTGCCAAAATACTATAATACTCCGAGCTGCATTCTAGCACTCCAACTAGCTAGTAATAGTTCTGGAGTAGTAGTACTACTACTATACAAGTCCAAAATACATCCGAACGAACCCTACTTCGAACTAAACTACTCCCTCCGATCTTCGAGTAACTACATTGCAGTATGACTAAACGAAGATTATTGTATAACCTTCTTGTTGATGCAAACGCAGATAGGCAACACACGCTGCCCTCCATTCTGCTTCGCGTAACGGGGCGGCACCGCCAGGAAAGAAGTGAGCTGCTGCAACATGATCGAGCTAGGCGTCGGGGAGCTCGTCGGCTCGATTACCGCCATCAAGGTGTCCGTCGAGAGGTCACTGGTCCCAGCCGTCGCCGGCGTCGGCGGACCAATCACCAACAGCTGCGCCTTGTACATCGGAAACAAGCACGCGGCCGACCTGATGCACACACAGGACACAATGGTGGTCGGGCCGAGCGCTCCAACGGTGATGGCGAACACGCTACCGTCTTCTTCCCCACTGCCGATGAACAGGTGTCCCCGCGGTTGTACCGGAAGACGAACTATGCACCAGGCGGGTATGCCATACTGGAACGTAAACACTGGGATGGAGTGGGATGCTTGGAGGTGTACCAGGAGCTCCCGCGGCGGGCCGGTGAAGCTGCAGCCGGTATTGATGGCCTCTGTGCAGCCGCACGGACCATGCGGGCACGCGATATAGTGCTTGTAGGACTCCGTGGAGGCGACCAAGCTCTGGCAGCCGACGCACTTGACCATTGCCCCAGATCGATTCGACGGCGGCAATCTTGGCCCAGATCGATTCGACGGCGGCAACCACGCCGGCTGCTCGCACTTCTTGCACGGGTTCGGCGCAAGCTCGCCGACGCAGCGCCGACAGCCCATATGACCGCCCTTGCACTGCACGGAACAACGTACGTGGCATCAGTTGTCATTGACATTTCTCACAGGTGAACCTAAGAATGAAATCGGAAGGGAGCGACCTTGGATATGGGGGGTTTGAAGGGCAGCAGGCAGAGGGGGCACAAGAAGAGGGCCTCCTCCATCTTCAGAGAAGAGTGATCGGGAAAACGAGAACGGGATGGGTTCTTTTTTTTATACATGCCTTGGAGTGGAGTATGGATACTACTACTTATAGGAAGAACTTCCTTGCTAAGAATCGGCGTCGGCCGTACGCAAGCATAGATGCACCAGCGGCTCTGCAGTTTGTCAAAATAAAAGGACAGAGCTGCAGTGACTTGAAGTCTCCAAATCTCATTGTGACTTGGTGCCACCATCTACCAACCATTTGAGATCCAACGTTCCAAACTAATCTCTTATTTCGAACCTAAAAACAAAAATTACGAAAAAAATCCAGTAAAATGTAGATGCCTTGTTCTAAAATCTGTGAATATTTCATCCCACTCGGACGATTAGCTTGTGATTAAAGAGCTTTTTACGTATACGAGCACTAGTTTAAACTAAATACTCCCTCTGATTCATATTAATTGACTTCAATATGGATGTATCTAGAACTAAAATGTGTCTAGTACATCCATATTAGAGTCAATTAATATGAACCGGAGGGAGTATATATTTGCTCACAAACCTTTGATTCAAATCGAATGAAACTTCACCAAAATATAAATCGAAATATGCACGATTAACTGGAAGTTCTTGAAATATTTCTGAGCAATTATAATAATTATTTAGTTTAAATTCTAAGTCGATCGCATACATTGGATCTGAGATGGATGGTGGATGGTGGCACCAAGTCACTGTGAAACTTGGAAGTATCAAGTCAGTGAAGCTCTATCCCAAAATAAAAGCTTCGTGAAGGGGGCAGTTTGGTTCAAAAAAGAAGACAGTGCCAAGCAGTTGTCAAACAATACCCATATAGTCAAATGTACTCCCTCTGATTCAAATGAATTGACTCAACTTTGTCTAGATATATGGATGTATCAAGTCACTGAAGCTAAAATAAAAGCTTCATGAAGGGGGAAGTTTGGTTCGAAAAAAATACAGTGCCAAGCAGCTGTCAAATAGTACCATAACGTCAAATGTACTCCCTCCGATTCAAACGAAATGACTCAACTTTGTATTTTGCATGTTAAAGGTTTTTCGTAAAACTTGGCCAATCTTAACATAGTTTGCCTTTCTAAAAAAAGATATAAGCCCTAAGGCTCCTTTGATTCATAGGATGGGAAAACCATAGAAATATGGAAAACATAGGATTGAGATTTAATGGCTAGTTGAATCATATAGGAAGATGAGTTGTGTTTGATTGTGCCAAAGGAAATTTTCCATGAGGTATGACCTAATGTTTTATTCTTATAGGATTTGCACTGCAAGATTCCTATAGGATATGTTCCTATGAATCAAACAACTAGTGTGGGGAAAATTCACATGTGATCTAAATCCTACATAATTCCTATACAAATCCTATATATGAATTTTAGTTGTTAGGTCACTTAAAATGACTTCACTTGAAGAGTTACATTTTTGTTTTTTTCTGAATTAGTAGTGATGCCTAACCATATATATACCTAAACCAAGAGAATCAGCATAAACTTATGTATATTAATAGTAAGCGCATATATGAATGTTTTTTATCTACAAACCCAGGGTCATATATATGTACATAGAAACATGCATATATACTAGTTTTTGTACCTTGGTGTGTTCCTCTTTTGGGCTATCTCTTTTTTGTTCACCGATTCACAACCAACGCCCTAGATTAATTTGGCACTTAAAAAATAACATTTTGTTTTTGGCGCACTAACACAAATAGTAGTAGCACGGTCAACACTGTAGAGAAGTACAAAATAAATGTGTGTGGGAAAAAATGACTTAAAGTGACCATTACATTGAGAAAAAGGGTAGAACCAAGCATTGCACAGGGAAAAAGCAGTGTAGTGCCCAGAAGAAAAAAACAAGTTGGGTTATACTCCCTCCATCCTGAAATAATGGGTGTAGAGTTAAAATTTGTCCATAAAAGAGTGTACTTCTCGTTTTGCAATGCACTTCAAAATTTGTCCACAAAAGAGTGGTAGTAAAAAATATTTCTTTCTCATCACGAGGGATATAGTTTCTTCACGACTAGTACGTACTACCTCCATCACAAAGCTTAAGTCTTTTTTTAAGAGTCAAAGCAAGTAAAGGTTGACGAAAATTTAGAACAATCTATCAACTAATATAATATTTTGTAGATACCATACCAAAAAAAATCGTTGTCTATGTATTGATATTAATTTTGTATTTTGCATGATAATGATTTTTGGTAAAATCTTAGTTTACCTTGACATAGTTTGAGCTTCTAAAAATAATATAAGCCTTACGCTTTGGGATGGAGGTAGTAGTATTTAGCATAATATGGTTTTCTTATTTACTACATGCATTTAGATCATTGGAGGTGGAAAAGTTGAAGAGGAAAGTGATGGTCGATGACAGTTTCCCAATGTAATAATAAAATCCTTAATATGCCTTGAAAACCCACACGTACGCTCTTTCTAGGACAGAGGCTATGAGGTAATGCACCCACGCGCTGTCATCTGCCGGTTCGTGCTATGTCTCCCAAATCTTGAAATATCGTCAGTTATCCATTTCACGTCCACACTTCTCCCTCTCTCCACGGACTAGGAAAAAACCCTCTCTTCACTTCCCCTTCCCATTCCACCGATGGAGAGCCCAACCGACGCCGTCAACGCAGCGAAAGCGAAAGCCGCGCGGCTGGCCTTAGCCGCAGAGGAGGCGTGCAGAGCCGCGACCGCAGCACGCATGGCCGCAACGGCGGCGATCATTGCCGCAGCGGATGCCAAAGACGAAGCGGAGGCCATTGCCGAAGGTCGGGCCATCGGTCGCTCATCGGCATCTGATGCTGTTGGTAGATGGGTCCACTCTCTTGGGAAGCATCCCCTAGATGACGAGGACGAGGTTGAACTCATCTTTGAACCGCCGCCGCCGACCTTCGACGAGAATATCGTCGACGAGGGGGAGGAAGTATGTTCCGATTCACCTCTCTCCCTTATTCAACATAGCCCTGTATCGATTTGCGCTATGGTCTCTCCCTCTTTTTTTTGCGCTATAGCGTTTTGAATTAGCGTCAGAATCTTTTTAGATTCATATTCAGTATTAGTTGCAACTGCTACATATTTGCTTCACATCCGATTCACCTCTCTCCCTTATTTAACATAGCCCTGTATCGATTTGCTCTATGGTCTCTCCCTCTTTTTTTTGCGCTATAGGGTTTTGAATTAGCGTCAGAATCTTTTTAGATTCATATTCATTATTAGTTGCAACTGCTACATATTTGCTTCACCTGTTTATTTGGCATGTATCAGGTTGCTACTGATGAGGTTGACAGCGATGTCGAGTCGCGTCATAGGAAGGCCAGGGCCACTCTCAACAAGCTTAAGGCGGGGAAGTTCGACAAGTATTGGAGTGAACCCTGGACTGGTGCCAGGAACAGCTGCCCCTTCTGCACAAAGAGCATAAAGGTTGACTTTCGAAGCGTCCTGCAGCATGCCGAAGCCGGTGGGTCCGGCTGTCTCAAAGTTGGGGAAACTGTTAACCGATCCGGCTTCATAGCCAACCACATGGCATATGGGCTATTCCTAAGGAAGAAATTGAACCAAGCTATCGAGACCGGTCGTGTGCCTCCTCCCAAGCCCAAGCCACCAAAGATTAAAGGTATGGGCAGCAAGAAGCAGAAGAAGCGGGACCAGGAAGAAGATGGTAAATATACTCCGTAACTGTTGTGCATGTTTGTCTCTCCTACTGCTTCAAAAGCAGCATCTTTTGTTGAACTCTGTTTATGTTTGCTGCTCAGCAGCGTTTGTGGTGAACCTATTAGCTTAATTAGGGGTTGTTGAACTATGTCTGTGTTGAACCTTGCTTAATTAGGTTGTGTTGAACTCTGTTTGTGTTGGCGTGGGAAGGGGGGCATGATGCTACCCTGAATTTGCGGGACCCCCAAAAAACTTGCAAATACGAGTGATGCATCCAAAAGGAACAAACTTCTTACATGGTAGACCCCAGTCTGAAAGCAAGAAATGCGATCGGGTCCTTAACAGCCACCGCCCGGATTGATCGGGTATTTTGCCTGCCTACCGCATGTGACTTGTGCTCACTGAAGTTTGGGACCTCACGCATGGGCACCACACGTAAGTGACAGACCTGTTGGTGTAAAAACTCGAGTGATTATTATACTGCATTAGTACAAAGTTTCCTATGGATTCAAGGGTTGGAAAGCCAAGTTAACTCATTTTCATGACTAAGAAGGAGCCAGGCTTACTTTTTCATTTTCATGTTTTAACTTGTTTAAATCTTGGTCAAACAAAGGATCTGACCAGGATTCAAGTGGGCATAAAAATTCAAAAAAGAAATCAAAAAAAAAACCAAAGCACATAAGCTTCTTATGTCATATAGTAAGCATTACAGTTGATCAACGAAGTCTAGACATATTCAAACCAGAAAAATATTGTATATACCCCCTAACCCTAAACTCTGTCTTATGAAGTCAAGCATGAAGAAAAGTGGTTTTGGGTTTCAAACATTGGAAATTGAAAAAACTCCCAAAAGCTTCATTTTGGAGTGACTAAGAAGAATCCAGGCTTTCATTTTCATTTTCATGTTTTAAATTGGTTTAAATCTTGGTCAAACCTAGGATTTGACCAAGATTCAAATGGACATAACAAATTCAAAAAAATCAAAACCAAACACATAGTCTTTTGATGTCATATAGTAAGCATTCAAGTTGATAAACAAAGTCTAGACATATTTAAACAAGAAAAATCATGTATATACTTGGCCCCTAACCCTAAACTCTGTCTTATGAAGTCAAGCATTAAGAGGAGTGGTTTTGGGTTTCAAACATGGAAATTTAAAAAACCTCCCAAAAGCTTCATTTTGGAGGGACTAAGAAGAATCCAGGCTTACTTTTCATTTTCATGTTTTAAACTGGTTTAAATCTTGGTCAAACCTAGGATTTGACCAAGATTCAAATGGGCATAACAAATTCAAAAAAAAACTAAACACATAGTCTTTTGATGTCACATAATAAGCATTCAAGTTGATAAACAAGGTCTAGACATATTCAAACCAGAAAAATCATGTATCTACCCCCTACCCCTAAACTTTGTCTTATGAAGTAAAGCACGGAGAGATATCATTTTGGGTTTCGAACATGGAAAATTTAAAAAAACCTCCCAAAAGCTTCATTTTGGAGTGAATAAGAAGGATCCACACTTACTTTTCATTTTCATGTTTTAAACTTGTTTAAATATTGGTCAAACCTGCAAGGATTTGACCAAGATTCAAATGGGCATAAAAATTCAAAAAAACGAAAACCACTTCTCTTCGTCCTTGACTTCATTAGACAGAGTTTAGGGTTGGGGTATATACATGATTTGTAATGTTTAAATATGTATAGACTCTCTTGATCAACATGAATGCTTACTATAACTTAAGAAGCTTAATTATGTGCTTTGGTTTTTCATTTTTTGAATTCTTTATTGAATTTTTATGCCTATTTGAATCTTGGTCAAATCCTAGGTTTGACCAAGAATTAAACAAGTCAGTAACATGAAAATGAAAAAGTAAGCCTGGATCCTTCTTATTCACTCAAAAAATGAAGCTTTTGGGAGGGTTTTTGAATTTTCCATGTTTGAAACCCAAAACCATTCCTCTTATATGCTTGACTTCATATATATCACAGAGTTTAGCCTTAGGGGGTATATACATGATTTTTCTAGTTTGAATATGTCTAAACCTTGTTTATCAACTTGAATGCTTACTATAAACCAAAAATTCATGTATCTACACCTAACCCTAAACTATGCATGAAGAGAAGTGGTTTTGGGTTTCAAACCTGGATATCTCAAAAACCCTCCCAAAAGCTTCATTTTGGAGTGAATAAGAAGGATCAAGGCTTAATTTTTCATTTTCATGTTTTAATCTTGTTTAAATCTTGCTCAAACCTAGGATTTGACCAAGATTCAAATGGGCATAATTTAAAAAAATGAAAAATCAAGGCACATAGTCTTCTTATATATGTCATATAGTAAGCATTCAATTAAGTTGATAAACAAGCTATGGACATATTCAACCCAGAAAAATCATGATGAATCTACCCCCTATATATCCCTAAACCCTAACTTATGAAGTCAAGCATGAAGAGAAGTGGTTTTTGGTATAAATCATGGAAATTTCATATTCATGTTTATTAAACTTGTTTAAATCATGGTCAAACCTAGGATTTGACCAAGATTCAAATGGGCATAAATATTCAGAAAAAACAAAAAATGGAAAATCAAGGCACATGTTTTAAACTTGTTTAAATCTTGGTCAAACCAAGGATTTGACCAAGATTCAAATGGGCCTAAAAATTTAGAAAAAAATCAAAAGAGAATGAAAAACCAAAGCACATAGCATTCTTATGTCATATGTATAGTAAGCATTCAAGTTGATAAACAAGGTCTAGACATATTCAAACCAAAAAATCATGTATATATCTACCCCTAACCCTAAACTGATCTGTCGATCTTATGGAAGTCAATCATGAAGAGAAGTGGTTTTGGGTTTCAAACATGGAAATTTCAAGAACATCCCAAAAGCTTCATTTTAGAGTGACTAAGAAGGATCCATGCTTACTTACTCGTTTGCACGTGTTAAACTTGTCTAAATCTTGGTGAAACCTAGGATTTGACCAAGATATGATTCAAATGCGCAGAAAATTAAAAAAGTCAGAAAAATTAAAAACCAAAGTACATAGTCTTCTTATGTCATATAGTAAGCATATTCAAGTTGATAAACAAGGTTTGGACATATTCAAACCATACAAATCATGTATCTATACCCCCTAACCCTAAACTTTTTCTTATGAAGTCAAGCATGAAGAGAAGTGGTTTTGGGTTTCAAAGATGGAAATTTCAAAAACCTCCAAAAACTTCATTTTAGAGTGACTGAGAAGTTAGCATTAAAGTTGATAAACAAGGTTTAGACATATTCAAACCAGACAAATCATGTATCTACCCCTAACCCTAAACTCGGTCTTATGAAGTCTAGCATGAAGAGAATCGTTTTGAGTTTCAAACGTTTAAGCCAAAAGCCCCATTTCAAATATTTCAAACTTATTCAAAGTTGGTTCAAATTTGAAAGACATACAAGTTATAGCACACATAGTGCATACATTTTCACACATACTGCACTAGATGCTAACCCTATAGTTTGAGGCCACTTGGATGAGGTCGAAAAAGTTCTTGGATTAGAATCGTGTTGTTCGAACCCCGTAGTTGGATTTTTTTGAACCTTGATCTGTAGTACAGGGCAAAACCCTAGTTTAACCTATTTAATTATAGATTCGTATATCGATTTTTCTACCTTTTTATTATTACTATGCTGCAGATGTGCGTTTGCCCGTCGAGTGAAACTCGGAGGAAGAGGGATCACTCGGAAGGAGAGAAAAAAGGCAGAGCATTATGGTGTCTTCCCTTTTTCGGGTGATGATGATGATGTTGACTGTTGTGCAGGGTTTGTCAGTGCGCAGGAGGTGCGAGCGAGCGAGCGAGCGAGCGAGTCGAGCGAGGCCGAGAATGAGAGAGATTTGTTTTTTTTTGTGAGAGGGACAACCGAAGGATCCAGAAGGACCCACAGACTTCCAATACGCATCCTGATGCGTCTTCTCTTGACAAAGAAGATGGCTGGGAGTTGGCGTACCTATTGCACGTGACTTGTGCTCACTCAAGTGTGGGACCTCACGCGTGGGCACCACACGTAAGTGACAGACCTGTTGGTGTAAAAACTCGGTTGATTATAATAGTGCATTAGAACAAAGTTTCCTATGGATTCAAGGGTAGGAAATCCAAGTTAACTCATTTACATGACATTATTTTTTCCATGAAGCAAAGTTAACACTATCAATTGGTACATTTTGGAGTGACTAAGAAGGATCAATGCTTACTTATTCGTTTAATTTCACGTGTTAAACTTGTCTAAATCTTGTTCAAACCTAGGATTTGACCAAGATTCAAATGGGCAGAAAAATAATTAAAAAACAGAAAAATGAAAAACCAAATCACATAGTCTTCTTATGTCATATAGTAAGCATTCAAGTTGATAAACAAGGTCTAGACATATTCAAACCAGACAAATCATGTATCTATACCCCTAACCCCTAAACTCTGTCTTATGAAGTCAAGCGTGTGAAGAGAAGTGGTTTTGGGTTTCAAACATCGAAATTTCAAAAACCTCCCAAAAGCTTCATTTTAGAGTGACTAAGAAGGATACATGCTTCCCTTTACATTTTCATGTTTTAAACTTGTTTAAATTATCTTGGTCAAACCTAGGATTTGACGAAGATACAAATGGGTGGGCACAAAATTCAAAAAAATCAGAAAAATGAAAAACCAAATCACATAGTCTTCTTATGTCATATCGTAAGCAATCAAGTTGATAAACAAGGTCTAGATATATCCAAACCAGACAAATCATGTATCTACCCCCTGTCGATCTTATGAAGTCTAGCATGAAGGGAAGTCGTTTTGGGTTTCAAACATTGAAATTTAAAGAACATCCCAAAAGCATTTTAGAGTGACTAAGAAGGATACAGACTTCCCTTTTCATTTTCATGTTTTAAATTTGTTTAAATCTTGGTCAAACCAAGGATTTGACCAAGATTCAAATGGCCCTAAAAATTCAGAAAAAATGAAAAGAATGAAAAACCAAAGCACATAACATTCTTATGTCATATGTATAGTAAGCATTCAAGTTGATATACAAGGTCTAGACATATATATTCAAACCTAGGATTTGACTAGCTAAGATTCAAATGGGCATAACAAATTCAAAAAACAAAAACCAAACACATAGTCTTCTGATGTCATATAGCAAGCATTCAAGTTGATAAACAAACTTGTTTAAATCATGGTCAAACCTAGGATTTGACCAAGATTCAAATGGGCATAATTTTAAAAAAATGTAAAATCAAGGCACATAGTCTTCTTATGTCATATAGTAAGCATTCAATTAAGTTGATAAACAAGGTCTAGACATATCAAACCAGAAAATTCATGTGTCTAGCTACCCCTAACCCTAAACTCTGCACGAAGAGAAGTGGTTTTGGGTTTCAAACATGGATATTTCAAAAACCCTCCCAAAAACCTTCATTTTGGAGTTAATAAGAAGGATCAAGGCTTACTTTTTCATTTTCATGTTTTAATCTTTTTTAAATCTTTGTCAAACCTAGGTTTTGACCAATATTCAAAAGGGCATAATTAAAAAAAATGAAATATCAAGGCACATAGTCTTCTTATGTCATATAGTAAGCATTCAATTAAGTTGATAAACAAGCTCTAGACATATTCAAACCAGAAAAATCATGATGTATCTACCCCCTATATATCCCTAAACCCTAACTTATGAAGTCAAGCACGAAGAGAAGTGGTTTTTGGTTTAAATCATGGAAATTTCAAAAACCCTCCCAAGAGCTTCATTTTGGAGTGACTAATTAAGAAGCATACATGCTTACCTTTTCATATTCATGTTTTAAACTTGTTCAAATCTAGGTCAACAAACCTAGGATTTGATGAAGAATCAAATGGGTATAAAAAATTTAAAAACAAGCTCTAGATAAGCTCAAGTTGAAAAACAAGTTCTAGACATATTCCAACCAGAAAAATCATGCATGTACCCCCTATATATATATCCCTAAACCCTGACTTATGAAGTCAAGCATGAAGAGAAGTGGTTTTTGGTTTCAATCATGGAAATTTCAAAAACCCTCCCAAGAGCTTCATTTTGGAGTGGCTAAGAAGGATAGATACTTAATTTTTCATATTTATGTTTTAAACTAGTTTAAATCATGGTCAAACCTAGGATTTGACCAAGATTCAAATGGGCATAAAAATTCAAAATAAATGAAAATAAATGAAAAACCAAGGCACGTAGTCTTCTTATGTCATATAGTAAGCATTCAATTAAGTTGATAAACAAGGTCTAGACATATTCAAACCAGAAACATCATGTATCTAGCTACCCTAGCCCTAAACTCTGTCTTATGAAGTCAAGCATGCATGAAGAGAAGTCGTGGTTTTTGGTTTCAAACATGGAAATTTCAAAAACCCTACCAAGATCTACATTTTGGAGTGACTAAGAAGGATATATGCTTAATTTTTCCTATTCATGTTTTATTAAACTTGTTTAAATCATGGTCAAACCTAGGATTTGACCAAGATTCAAATGGGCATAAAAATTCAAAAAAAACAAAAAAATGGAAAATCAAGGCACATAGTCTTCTTATGTCACATTAGTAAGCATTCAATTAAGTTGATAAACAAGGTCTAGATATATTCAAACCAGAGAAATCATGTATCTACCCCTAACCCTAAACTCTATCTCATGAAGTCAAGCATGAAGATATGTGGTTTTTGGTTTCAAACATGGAAATTTCAAAAACCTCCCCAAACTTCATTTTAGAGTGACTAAGAAGGATACAAGCTTGCCTTTTCATTTTCATGTTTTAAACTTGTTTAAATTATCTTGGTCAAATCTAGGATTTGACAAGATTCAAATGGGCAAACATATGATAAGTGATGCAAATATCATTTCTAAGTGCGGGCAAACCAGAGATATGTGGTTTTTGGTTTCAAACATATTCAAACGAGAGAAATCATGTATCTACCCCCTAACACTAAACTCTGTCTCATGAAGTCAAGCGCATGCATGAAGATATGTGGTTTTTGGTTTCAAACATGGAAATTTCAAAAACCCTCCCAAGAGCTTCATTTCGAAGTGATTAATTAAGAAGCATACATGCATGCTTACTTTTTCATATTCATGTTTTAAACTTATTCAAATCTTGGTGAAACCTAGGATTTGACCAAGATTCAAATGGGTATAAAAATTTAAAAAATACAAAAAAGGTCTTCTTATGTTATATAGTAGGCATTCAATTAAGTTGATAAACAAGTTCTAGACATATTCAAACAAGAAAAATCATGCATGTATCTACCCATAACCCTAAACTTTGTTTCATGAAGTCAAGCATTGTGGTTTTTGGTTTCGAACATGGAAATTCAAAAACCCTCCCAAGAGCTTCATTTTGAAGTGACTAAGAAGCATACATGCTTACTTTTTCATATTCATGTTTTTAACTTATTCAAATCTTGGTGGAACCAAGGATTTGACAAAGATTCGAATGGGTATAAAAATTCAAAAAAAACAAGGTCTTCTCTTATGTTATATAGTAAGCATTCAATTAATTTGATAAACAAGGTCTAAACATATTCAAACCAGGAAAATCATGTATCTACCACCTAACCCTAAACTCTGTCTTATGAAGTCAAGCATGCATGAAGAGAAGTGGTTTTTGGTTTCAAGCATGGAAATTTCCATGTTTGAAACCCAAAACCACTTCTCTTCATATGCTTGACTTCATATGACAGAGTTTAGCGTTAGGGGGTAGATACATGATTTTTTGGTTTGAATATGTCCAGACCTTGTTTATCAACTTAAATGCTAACTATATGACATCAGAATGGGCATAAAAATTTAAAAAAATTAAAAATGTAAAACCAAAATTTAATTGGGAGGAAAGGGTACATGAATTACAATTAAAAAACAAGGTAACTTAAATACTTGGATGCCCCAAGATGTGTGGAAGCCCAAAACAATGGCAAAACATATCATGTGCGCATGCTGCATCCAATTCAAGTAGAACACATAGTAGGCACCGATAGTTTGACCTAAATTTGAAATCAAAGAGAAGGTGGTTAGAAAAAATCAAAATTGGCAAAGCAAAGCATGAAATCAAAAAATTGTGATGCACTCTAGCTATGAAAATTATCAAACAATGCAAACCAAAATGATTTTTTAGAGGAATACTAGTTCAACTTATTTAATTTTTTATTTGTAGGCCAAAATCAAACCCCGTAGTTGGATTTTTTTTTCAACTTGATCTGTAGTACTGGGGAAAACCCTAGTTTATAACCTATTTAATAATAGATTCGTAGTCGATTCTTTTACTTTTTTATTATTACTATGCAGCACATGTGTGTTTGCCCGTCGAGTGAAACTCGGAGGAAGAGGAATCACTCGGAAGGAGAAGAAGGGAGAGCAGTCACGGGGCCCCTCTTATTGATGGTGTATATTCTTTTTCTGGTGATGTTGACTGTTGTGCAGGGTTTGTCAGTGCGCAGGAGGTGCGAGCGAGCGAGCGAGTCGAGCGAGGCCGAGAATGAGAGAGATTTGTTTTTTTGTGAGAGGGACAACCGAAGGATCCAGAAGGACCCACAGACTTCCAATACGCATCCTGATGCGTCTTCTCTTGACAAAGAAGATGGCTGGGAGTTGGCGTACCTATTGCACGTGACTTGTGCTCACTCAAGTGTGGGACCTCACGCGTGGGCACCACACGTAAGTGACAGACCTGTTGGTGTAAAAACTCGGTTGATTATTATAGTGCATTAGAACAAAGTTTCCTATGGATTCAAGGGTAGGAAATCCAAGTTAACTCATTTACATGACATTATTTTTTCCATGAAGCAAAGTTAACACTATCAATTGGTACATTTTGGAGTGACTAAGAAGGATCAATGCTTACTTATTCGTTTAATTTCACGTGTTAAACTTGTCTAAATCTTGTTCAAACCTAGGATTTGACCAAGATTCAAATGGGCAGAAAAATAATTAAAAAACAGAAAAATGAAAAACCAAATCACATAGTAAGCATTCAAGTTGATAAACAAGGTCTAGACATATTCAAACCAGACAAATCATGTATCTATACCCCTAACCCCTAAACTCTGTCTTATGAAGTCAAGCATGTGAAGAGAAGTGGTTTTGGGTTTGGGGGTATATATACATGATTTTTATTGTTTAAATATATATAGACTTTGTTGATCAACATGAATGCTTAATTACTATATGACATAAGAAGTTTATGTGCTTTGGTGTTTCATTTTTTTGATTTCTTTTTTGAATTTTTATGCCCATTTGAATCTTGGTCAAATCCTAGGTTTGACAAAGATTTAAACAAGTTTGAAACATGAAAATGAAAAAGTAAGCTTGGATCCTTCTTAGTCACTCCAAAATGAAGCTTTTGGGTGGGTTTTTGAAATTTCCATGTTTGAAACCCAAAACCACTTCTTCTCTTCATGCTTGACTTCATAAGACAACGTTTAGGGTTAGGGGGTAGATACATGATTTTTCTGGTTTGAATATGTCTAGACTTCGTTGATCAACTTGAATGCTTAGTATATTACATAAGAAGACTATGTGGTTTGGTTTTTGATTTTCTTGATTTTGTTTGATTTTTTATGACCATTTGAATCTTGGTCAAATCCTAGGTTTGACCAAGATTTAAACAAGTTTAAAACATGAAAATGAAAAAGTAAGCATGGATCCTTCTTAGTCATGACAATGAGTTAACTTGGCTTTACTACCCTTGATGAATCCATAGGAAACTTTTTGTACTAATGCAGTATAATATTCTGGTTTGAATATGTCTAGACCTTGTTTATCAACTTAATTTGAAAGACATACAAGTTATAGCACACATAGTGCATACATTTTCACACATACTGCACTAGATGCTAACCCTATAGTTTGAGGCCATTTGGATGAGGTCGAAAAAATTCTTGGATTAGAATCGTGTTGTTCGAACCCCGTAGTTGGATTTTTTTGAACCCTTGATCTTTAGAACTGGGCAAAACCCAAGTTTAACCATGCAAGATTCAAATGGCCCTAAAAATTCAGAAAAAAATCAAAAGAATGAAAAACCAAAGCACATATATAGCATTCTTATGTCATATGTATAGTAAGCATGCATTCAAGTTGATAAACAAGGTCTAGACATATATATTCAAACCAGAAAAATCATGTATATATCTACCCCTAAAACTCTAATTAAACTATGTCTTATGAAGTCAATCATGTAGAGAAGTGGTTTTGGGTTTCAAATATGGAAATTTCAAGAACCTCCCAAAAGCTTCATTTTAGAGTGACTAAGAAGGATCCAGGCTTATCTTTTCATTTCATGTTTTAAACTTGTTTAAATCCTGGTCAAACCTAGGATTTGACCAAGATTTATGGGCATAAAATTCAAAAAAATCAGAAAAATAAAAAACCAAAGCACATAAGCATATTCAAGTTGATAAACAAGGTTTGGACATATTCAAACCATACACAAATCATGTATCTACCCCTAACCCTAAACTCTGTCTTATGAAGTCAAGCATGAAGAGAAGTGGTTTCGGGTTTCAAACATGGAAATATCAAAAACCTCCCAAAAACTTCATTTTAGAGTGACTGAGAAGGTTGCATGCTTCCCTTTTCATTTTCATGTTTTAAACTTGTTTAAATCTTGGTCAAACCTAGAATTTGACAAGATTCAAATGGGCATCAAAATTCAAAAAAATCAGAAAAAGAAAAACCAAAGCAATAGTTTTCTTATGTCATATAGTAAGCATTAAAGTTGATAAACAAGGTCTAGACATATTCAACCAGACAAATCATGTATCTATACCCCTAACCCCTAAACTCTGTCTTATGAAGTCAAGCATGTGAAGAGAAGTGGTTTTGGGTTTCAAACATCGAAATTTCAAAAACCTCCCAAAAGCTTCATTTTAGAGTGACTAAGAAGGATACATGCTTCCCTTTTCATTTTCATGTTTTAAACTTGTTTAAATTATCTTGGTCAAACCTAGGATTCGACATGATTCAAATGGGCATCAAAATAAAAAAAAACAGAAAAAGGAAAAACCAAAGCAATAGTTTTCTTATATATGTCATATAGTAAGCATTAAAGTTGATAAACAAGGTCTAGATATATCCAAACCAGACAAATCATGTATCTACCCCCGGCCTGTCGATCTTATGAAGCTAGTCTACTAGCATGTGAAGGGAACTCGTTTTCGGTTTCAAACATAGAAATTACAAGAACATCCCAAAAGCTTCTCCATTTTAGAGTGACTACGAAGGATACTGACTTCCCTTTTCATTTTCATGTTTTAAACTTGTTTAAATCTTGGTCAAACCAAGGATTTGACCAAGATTCAAATGGGCCTAAAAATTTAGAAAAAAATCAAAAGAGAATGAAAAACCAAAGCACATAGCATTCTTATGTCATATGTATAGTAAGCATTCAAGTTGATAAACAAGGTCTAGACATATTCAAACCAAAAAATCATGTATATATCTACCCCTAACCCTAAACTGATCTGTCGATCTTATGGAAGTCAATCATGAAGAGAAGTGGTTTTGGGTTTCAAACATGGAAATTTCAAGAACATCCCAAAAGCTTCATTTTAGAGTGACTAAGAAGGATCCATGCTTACTTACTCGTTTTCACGTGTTAAACTTGTCTAAATCTTGGTGAAACCTAGGATTTGACCAAGATATGATTCAAATGCGCAGAAAATTAAAAAAGTCAGAAAATTTAAAAACCAAAGTACATAGTCTTCTTATGTCATATAGTAAGCATATTCAAGTTGATAAACAAGGTTTGGACATATTCAAACCATACAAATCATGTATCTATACCCCCTAACCCTAAACTTTTTCTTATGAAGTCAAGCATGAAGAGAAGTGGTTTTGGGTTTCAAAGATGGAAATTTCAAAAACCTCCAAAAACTTCATTTTAGAGTGACTGAGAAGTTAGCATTAAAGTTGATAAACAAGGTTTAGACATATTCAAACCAGACAAATCATGTATCTACCCCTAACCCTAAACTCGGTCTTATGAAGTCTAGCATGAAGAGAATCGTTTTGAGTTTCAAACGTTTAAGCCAAAAGCCCCATTTCAAATATTTCAAACTTATTCAAAGTTGGTTCAAATTTGAAAGACATACAAGTTATAGCACACATAGTGCATACATTTTCACACATACTGCACTAGATGCTAACCCTATAGTTTGAGGCCACTTGGATGAGGTCGAAAAAGTTCTTGGATTAGAATCGTGTTGTTCGAACCCCGTAGTTGGATTTTTTTGAACCTTGATCTGTAGTACAGGGCAAAACCCTAGTTTAACCTATTTAATTATAGATTCGTATATCGATTTTTCTACCTTTTTATTATTACTATGCTGCAGATGTGCGTTTGCCCGTCGAGTGAAACTCGGAGGAAGAGGGATCACTCGGAAGGAGAGAAAAAAGGCAGAGCATTATGGTGTCTTCCCTTTTTCGGGTGATGATGATGATGTTGACTGTTGTGCAGGGTTTGTCAGTGCGCAGGAGGTGCGAGCGAGCGAGCGAGCGAGCGAGCCGAGAATGAGAGAGATTTGTTTTTTTTTGTGAGAGGGACAACCGAAGGATCCAGAAGGACCCACAGACTTCCAATACGCATCCTGATGCGTCTTCTCTTGACAAAGAAGATGGCTGGGAGTTGGCGTACCTATTGCACGTGACTTGTGCTCACTCAAGTGTGGGACCTCACGCGTGGGCACCACACGTAAGTGACAGACCTGTTGGTGTAAAAACTCGGTTGATTATAATAGTGCATTAGAACAAAGTTTCCTATGGATTCAAGGGTAGGAAATCCAAGTTAACTCATTTACATGACATTATTTTTTCCATGAAGCAAAGTTAACACTATCAATTGGTACATTTTGGAGTGACTAAGAAGGATCAATGCTTACTTATTCGTTTAATTTCACGTGTTAAACTTGTCTAAATCTTGTTCAAACCTAGGATTTGACCAAGATTCAAATGGGCAGAAAAATAATTAAAAAACAGAAAAATGAAAAACCAAATCACATAGTCTTCTTATGTCATATAGTAAGCATTCAAGTTGATAAACAAGGTCTAGACATATTCAAACCAGACAAATCATGTATCTATACCCCTAACCCCTAAACTCTGTCTTATGAAGTCAAGCGTGTGAAGAGAAGTGGTTTTGGGTTTCAAACATCGAAATTTCAAAAACCTCCCAAAAGCTTCATTTTAGAGTGACTAAGAAGGATACATGCTTCCCTTTACATTTTCATGTTTTAAACTTGTTTAAATTATCTTGGTCAAACCTAGGATTTGACGAAGATACAAATGGGTGGGCACAAAATTCAAAAAAATCAGAAAAATGAAAAACCAAATCACATAGTCTTCTTATGTCATATCGTAAGCAATCAAGTTGATAAACAAGGTCTAGATATATCCAAACCAGACAAATCATGTATCTACCCCCTGTCGATCTTATGAAGTCTAGCATGAAGGGAAGTCGTTTTGGGTTTCAAACATTGAAATTTAAAGAACATCCCAAAAGCTTCATTTTAGAGTGACTAAGAAGGATACAGACTTCCCTTTTCATTTTCATGTTTTAAATTTGTTTAAATCTTGGTCAAACCAAGGATTTGACCAAGATTCAAATGGCCCTAAAAATTCAGAAAAAAATGAAAAGAATGAAAAACCAAAGCACATAACATTCTTATGTCATATGTATAGTAAGCATTCAAGTTGATATACAAGGTCTAGACATATATATTCAAACCTAGGATTTGACTAGCTAAGATTCAAATGGGCATAACAAATTCAAAAAACAAAAACCAAACACATAGTCTTCTGATGTCATATAGCAAGCATTCAAGTTGATAAACAAACTTGTTTAAATCATGGTCAAACCTAGGATTTGACCAAGATTCAAATGGGCATAATTTTAAAAAAATGTAAAATCAAGGCACATAGTCTTCTTATGTCATATAGTAAGCATTCAATTAAGTTGATAAACAAGGTCTAGACATATCAAACCAGAAAATTCAGGTGTCTAGCTACCCCTAACCCTAAACTCTG
Source organism: Lolium multiflorum (assembly GCA_030979885.1). Taxonomy (NCBI): domain Eukaryota; kingdom Viridiplantae; phylum Streptophyta; class Magnoliopsida; order Poales; family Poaceae; genus Lolium; species Lolium multiflorum. The sequence continues at coordinate 242,086 of JAUUTY010000687.1, read as the reverse complement.
CACGAAGAGAAGTGGTTTTGGGTTTCAAACATGGATATTTCAAAAACCCTCCCAAAAACCTTCATTTTGGAGTTAATAAGAAGGATCAAGGCTTACTTTTTCATTTTCATGTTTTAATCTTTTTTAAATCTTTGTCAAACCTAGGTTTTGACCAATATTCAAAAGGGCATAATTAAAAAAAATGAAATATCAAGGCACATAGTCTTCTTATGTCATATAGTAAGCATTCAATTAAGTTGATAAACAAGCTCTAGACATATTCAAACCAGAAAAATCATGATGTATCTACCCCCTATATATCCCTAAACCCTAACTTATGAAGTCAAGCACGAAGAGAAGTGGTTTTTGGTTTAAATCATGGAAATTTCAAAAACCCTCCCAAGAGCTTCATTTTGGAGTGACTAATTAAGAAGCATACATGCTTACCTTTTCATATTCATGTTTTAAACTTGTTCAAATCTAGGTCAACAAACCTAGGATTTGATGAAGAATCAAATGGGTATAAAAAATTTAAAAACAAGCTCTAGATAAGCTCAAGTTGAAAAACAAGTTCTAGACATATTCCAACCAGAAAAATCATGCATGTACCCCCTATATATATATCCCTAAACCCTGACTTATGAAGTCAAGCATGAAGAGAAGTGGTTTTTGGTTTCAATCATGGAAATTTCAAAAACCCTCCCAAGAGCTTCATTTTGGAGTGGCTAAGAAGGATAGATACTTAATTTTTCATATTTATGTTTTAAACTAGTTTAAATCATGGTCAAACCTAGGATTTGACCAAGATTCAAATGGGCATAAAAATTCAAAATAAATGAAAATAAATGAAAAACCAAGGCACGTAGTCTTCTTATGTCATATAGTAAGCATTCAATTAAGTTGATAAACAAGGTCTAGACATATTCAAACCAGAAACATCATGTATCTAGCTACCCTAGCCCTAAACTCTGTCTTATGAAGTCAAGCATGCATGAAGAGAAGTACGTGGTTTTTTGGTTTCAAACATGGAAATTTCAAAAACCCTCTCAAGAGCTTCATTTTGGAGTGACTACGAAGGATACATGCTTAATTTTCATATTCATGTTTTAAACTTGTTTAAATCATGGTCAAACCTAGGATTTGACCAAGATTCAAATGGGCATAATTTAAAAAAATGTAAAATCAAGGCACATAGTCTTCTTATGTCATATAGTAAGCATTCAATTAAGTTGATAAACAAGGTCTAGACATATCAAACCAGAAAAATCATGTATCTACCCCTATATATCCCCAAAAACTCTGTCTTTATGAAGTCAAGCATGAAGAGAAGTGGTTTTTTGGTTTCAAGCATGGAAATTTCAAAAACCTCCCCAAACTTCATTTTAGAGTGACTAAGAAGGATACAAGCTTGCCTTTTCATTTTCATGTTTTAAACTTGTTTAAATTATCTTGGTCAAATCTAGGATTTGACAAGATTCAAATGGGCAAACATATGATAAGTGATGCAAATATCATTTCTAAGTGCGGGCAAACCAGAGATATGTGGTTTTTGGTTTCAAACATATTCAAACGAGAGAAATCATGTATCTACCCCCTAACACTAAACTCTGTCTCATGAAGTCAAGCGCATGCATGAAGATATGTGGTTTTTGGTTTCAAACATGGAAATTTCAAAAACCCTCCCAAGAGCTTCATTTCGAAGTGATTAATTAAGAAGCATACATGCATGCTTACTTTTTCATATTCATGTTTTAAACTTATTCAAATCTTGGTGAAACCTAGGATTTGACCAAGATTCAAATGGGTATAAAAATTTAAAAAATACAAAAAAGGTCTTCTTATGTTATATAGTAGGCATTCAATTAAGTTGATAAACAAGTTCTAGACATATTCAAACAAGAAAAATCATGCATGTATCTACCCATAACCCTAAACTTTGTTTCATGAAGTCAAGCATTGTGGTTTTTGGTTTCGAACATGGAAATTCAAAAACCCTCCCAAGAGCTTCATTTTGAAGTGACTAAGAAGCATACATGCTTACTTTTTCATATTCATGTTTTTAACTTATTCAAATCTTGGTGGAACCAAGGATTTGACAAAGATTCGAATGGGTATAAAAATTCAAAAAAAACAAGGTCTTCTCTTATGTTATATAGTAAGCATTCAATTAATTTGATAAACAAGGTCTAAACATATTCAAACCAGGAAAATCATGTATCTACCACCTAACCCTAAACTCTGTCTTATGAAGTCAAGCATGCATGAAGAGAAGTGGTTTTTGGTTTCAAGCATGGAAATTTCCATGTTTGAAACCCAAAACCACTTCTCTTCATATGCTTGACTTCATATGACAGAGTTTAGCGTTAGGGGGTAGATACATGATTTTTTGGTTTGAATATGTCCAGACCTTGTTTATCAACTTAAATGCTAACTATATGACATCAGAATGGGCATAAAAATTTAAAAAAATTAAAAATGTAAAACCAAAATTTAATTGGGAGGAAAGGGTACATGAATTACAATTAAAAAACAAGGTAACTTAAATACTTGGATGCCCCAAGATGTGTGGAAGCCCAAAACAATGGCAAAACATATCATGTGCGCATGCTGCATCCAATTCAAGTAGAACACATAGTAGGCACCGATAGTTTGACCTAAATTTGAAATCAAAGAGAAGGTGGTTAGAAAAAATCAAAATTGGCAAAGCAAAGCATGAAATCAAAAAATTGTGATGCACTCTAGCTATGAAAATTATCAAACAATGCAAACCAAAATGATTTTTTAGAGGAATACTAGTTCAACTTATTTAATTTTTTATTTGTAGGCCAAAATCAAACCCCGTAGTTGGATTTTTTTTTCAACTTGATCTGTAGTACTGGGGAAAACCCTAGTTTATAACCTATTTAATAATAGATTCGTAGTCGATTCTTTTACTTTTTTATTATTACTATGCAGCACATGTGTGTTTGCCCGTCGAGTGAAACTCGGAGGAAGAGGAATCACTCGGAAGGAGAAGAAGGGAGAGCAGTCACGGGGCCCCTCTTATTGATGGTGTATATTCTTTTTCTGGTGATGTTGACTGTTGTGCAGGGTTTGTCAGTGCGCAGGAGGTGCGAGCGAGCGAGCGAGTCGAGCGAGGCCGAGAATGAGAGAGATTTGTTTTTTTGTGAGAGGGACAACCGAAGGATCCAGAAGGACCCACAGACTTCCAATACGCATCCTGATGCGTCTTCTCTTGACAAAGAAGATGGCTGGGAGTTGGCGTACCTATTGCACGTGACTTGTGCTCACTCAAGTGTGGGACCTCACGCGTGGGCACCACACGTAAGTGACAGACCTGTTGGTGTAAAAACTCGGTTGATTATTATAGTGCATTAGAACAAAGTTTCCTATGGATTCAAGGGTAGGAAATCCAAGTTAACTCATTTACATGACATTATTTTTTCCATGAAGCAAAGTTAACACTATCAATTGGTACATTTTGGAGTGACTAAGAAGGATCAATGCTTACTTATTCGTTTAATTTCACGTGTTAAACTTGTCTAAATCTTGTTCAAACCTAGGATTTGACCAAGATTCAAATGGGCAGAAAAATAATTAAAAAACAGAAAAATGAAAAACCAAATCACATAGTAAGCATTCAAGTTGATAAACAAGGTCTAGACATATTCAAACCAGACAAATCATGTATCTATACCCCTAACCCCTAAACTCTGTCTTATGAAGTCAAGCATGTGAAGAGAAGTGGTTTTGGGTTTGGGGGTATATATACATGATTTTTATTGTTTAAATATATATAGACTTTGTTGATCAACATGAATGCTTAATTACTATATGACATAAGAAGTTTATGTGCTTTGGTGTTTCATTTTTTTGATTTCTTTTTTGAATTTTTATGCCCATTTGAATCTTGGTCAAATCCTAGGTTTGACAAAGATTTAAACAAGTTTGAAACATGAAAATGAAAAAGTAAGCTTGGATCCTTCTTAGTCACTCCAAAATGAAGCTTTTGGGTGGGTTTTTGAAATTTCCATGTTTGAAACCCAAAACCACTTCTTCTCTTCATGCTTGACTTCATAAGACAACGTTTAGGGTTAGGGGGTAGATACATGATTTTTCTGGTTTGAATATGTCTAGACTTCGTTGATCAACTTGAATGCTTAGTATATTACATAAGAAGACTATGTGGTTTGGTTTTTGATTTTCTTGATTTTGTTTGATTTTTTATGACCATTTGAATCTTGGTCAAATCCTAGGTTTGACCAAGATTTAAACAAGTTTAAAACATGAAAATGAAAAAGTAAGCATGGATCCTTCTTAGTCATGACAATGAGTTAACTTGGCTTTACTACCCTTGATGAATCCATAGGAAACTTTTTGTACTAATGCAGTATAATATTCTGGTTTGAATATGTCTAGACCTTGTTTATCAACTTAATTTGAAAGACATACAAGTTATAGCACACATAGTGCATACATTTTCACACATACTGCACTAGATGCTAACCCTATAGTTTGAGGCCATTTGGATGAGGTCGAAAAAATTCTTGGATTAGAATCGTGTTGTTCGAACCCCGTAGTTGGATTTTTTTGAACCCTTGATCTTTAGAACTGGGCAAAACCCAAGTTTAACCATGCAAGATTCAAATGGCCCTAAAAATTCAGAAAAAAATCAAAAGAATGAAAAACCAAAGCACATATATAGCATTCTTATGTCATATGTATAGTAAGCATGCATTCAAGTTGATAAACAAGGTCTAGACATATATATTCAAACCAGAAAAATCATGTATATATCTACCCCTAAAACTCTAATTAAACTATGTCTTATGAAGTCAATCATGTAGAGAAGTGGTTTTGGGTTTCAAATATGGAAATTTCAAGAACCTCCCAAAAGCTTCATTTTAGAGTGACTAAGAAGGATCCAGGCTTATCTTTTCATTTCATGTTTTAAACTTGTTTAAATCCTGGTCAAACCTAGGATTTGACCAAGATTTATGGGCATAAAATTCAAAAAAATCAGAAAAATAAAAAACCAAAGCACATAAGCATATTCAAGTTGATAAACAAGGTTTGGACATATTCAACCCATACACAAATCATGTATCTACCCCTAACCCTAAACTCTGTCTTATGAAGTCAAGCATGAAGAGAAGTGGTTTCGGGTTTCAAACATGGAAATATCAAAAACCTCCCAAAAACTTCATTTTAGAGTGACTGAGAAGGTTGCATGCTTCCCTTTTCATTTTCATGTTTTAAACTTGTTTAAATCTTGGTCAAACCTAGAATTTGACAAGATTCAAATGGGCATCAAAATTCAAAAAAATCAGAAAAAGAAAAACCAAAGCAATAGTTTTCTTATGTCATATAGTAAGCATTAAAGTTGATAAACAAGGTCTAGACATATTCAACCAGACAAATCATGTATCTATACCCCTAACCCCCTAAACTCTGTCTTATGAAGTCAAGCATGTGAAGAGAAGTGGTTTTGGGTTTCAAACATCGAAATTTCAAAAACCTCCCAAAAGCTTCATTTTAGAGTGACTAAGAAGGATACATGCTTCCCTTTTCATTTTCATGTTTTAAACTTGTTTAAATTATCTTGGTCAAACCTAGGATTCGACATGATTCAAATGGGCATCAAAATAAAAAAAAACAGAAAAAGGAAAAACCAAAGCAATAGTTTTCTTATATATGTCATATAGTAAGCATTAAAGTTGATAAACAAGGTCTAGATATATCCAAACCAGACAAATCATGTATCTACCCCCGGCCTGTCGATCTTATGAAGCTAGTCTACTAGCATGTGAAGGGAACTCGTTTTCGGTTTCAAACATAGAAATTACAAGAACATCCCAAAAGCTTCTCCATTTTAGAGTGACTACGAAGGATACTGACTTCCCTTTTCATTTTCATGTTTTAAACTTGTTTAAATCTTGGTCAAACCAAGGATTTGACCAAGATTCAAATGGGCCTAAAAATTTAGAAAAAAATCAAAAGAGAATGAAAAACCAAAGCACATAGCATTCTTATGTCATATGTATAGTAAGCATTCAAGTTGATAAACAAGGTCTAGACATATTCAAACCAAAAAATCATGTATATATCTACCCCTAACCCTAAACTGATCTGTCGATCTTATGGAAGTCAATCATGAAGAGAAGTGGTTTTGGGTTTCAAACATGGAAATTTCAAGAACATCCCAAAAGCTTCATTTTAGAGTGACTAAGAAGGATCCATGCTTACTTACTCGTTTTCACGTGTTAAACTTGTCTAAATCTTGGTGAAACCTAGGATTTGACCAAGATATGATTCAAATGCGCAGAAAATTAAAAAAGTCAGAAAAATTAAAAACCAAAGTACATAGTCTTCTTATGTCATATAGTAAGCATATTCAAGTTGATAAACAAGGTTTGGACATATTCAAACCATACAAATCATGTATCTATACCCCCTAACCCTAAACTTTTTCTTATGAAGTCAAGCATGAAGAGAAGTGGTTTTGGGTTTCAAAGATGGAAATTTCAAAAACCTCCAAAAACTTCATTTTAGAGTGACTGAGAAGTTAGCATTAAAGTTGATAAACAAGGTTTAGACATATTCAAACCAGACAAATCATGTATCTACCCCTAACCCTAAACTCGGTCTTATGAAGTCTAGCATGAAGAGAATCGTTTTGAGTTTCAAACGTTTAAGCCAAAAGCCCCATTTCAAATATTTCAAACTTATTCAAAGTTGGTTCAAATTTGAAAGACATACAAGTTATAGCACACATAGTGCATACATTTTCACACATACTGCACTAGATGCTAACCCTATAGTTTGAGGCCACTTGGATGAGGTCGAAAAAGTTCTTGGATTAGAATCGTGTTGTTCGAACCCCGTAGTTGGATTTTTTGAACCTTGATCTGTAGTACAGGGCAAAACCCTAGTTTAACCTATTTAATTATAGATTCGTATATCGATTTTTCTACCTTTTTATTATTACTATGCTGCAGATGTGCGTTTGCCCGTCGAGTGAAACTCGGAGGAAGAGGGATCACTCGGAAGGAGAGAAAAAAGGCAGAGCATTATGGTGTCTTCCCTTTTTCGGGTGATGATGATGATGTTGACTGTTGTGCAGGGTTTGTCAGTGCGCAGGAGGTGCGAGCGAGCGAGCGAGCGAGTCGAGCGAGGCCGAGAATGAGAGAGATTTGTTTTTTTGTGAGAGGGACAACCGAAGGATCCAGAAGGACCCACAGACTTCCAATACGCATCCTGATGCGTCTTCTCTTGACAAAGAAGATGGCTGGGAGTTGGCGTACCTATTGCACGTGACTTGTGCTCACTCAAGTGTGGGACCTCACGCGTGGGCACCACACGTAAGTGACAGACCTGTTGGTGTAAAAACTCGGTTGATTATAATAGTGCATTAGAACAAAGTTTCCTATGGATTCAAGGGTAGGAAATCCAAGTTAACTCATTTACATGACATTATTTTTTCCATGAAGCAAAGTTAACACTATCAATTGGTACATTTTGGAGTGACTAAGAAGGATCAATGCTTACTTATTCGTTTAATTTCACGTGTTAAACTTGTCTAAATCTTGTTCAAACCTAGGATTTGACCAAGATTCAAATGGGCAGAAAAATAATTAAAAAACAGAAAAATGAAAAACCAAATCACATAGTCTTCTTATGTCATATAGTAAGCATTCAAGTTGATAAACAAGGTCTAGACATATTCAAACCAGACAAATCATGTATCTATACCCCTAACCCCTAAACTCTGTCTTATGAAGTCAAGCGTGTGAAGAGAAGTGGTTTTGGGTTTCAAACATCGAAATTTCAAAAACCTCCCAAAAGCTTCATTTTAGAGTGACTAAGAAGGATACATGCTTCCCTTTACATTTTCATGTTTTAAACTTGTTTAAATTATCTTGGTCAAACCTAGGATTTGACGAAGATACAAATGGGTGGGCACAAAATTCAAAAAAATCAGAAAAATGAAAAACCAAATCACATAGTCTTCTTATGTCATATCGTAAGCAATCAAGTTGATAAACAAGGTCTAGATATATCCAAACCAGACAAATCATGTATCTACCCCCTGTCGATCTTATGAAGTCTAGCATGAAGGGAAGTCGTTTTGGGTTTCAAACATTGAAATTTAAAGAACATCCCAAAAGCTTCATTTTAGAGTGACTAAGAAGGATACAGACTTCCCTTTTCATTTTCATGTTTTAAATTTGTTTAAATCTTGGTCAAACCAAGGATTTGACCAAGATTCAAATGGCCCTAAAAATTCAGAAAAAAATGAAAAGAATGAAAAACCAAAGCACATAACATTCTTATGTCATATGTATAGTAAGCATTCAAGTTGATATACAAGGTCTAGACATATATATTCAAACCTAGGATTTGACTAGCTAAGATTCAAATGGGCATAACAAATTCAAAAAACAAAAACCAAACACATAGTCTTCTGATGTCATATAGCAAGCATTCAAGTTGATAAACAAACTTGTTTAAATCATGGTCAAACCTAGGATTTGACCAAGATTCAAATGGGCATAATTTAAAAAAATGTAAAATCAAGGCACATAGTCTTCTTATGTCATATAGTAAGCATTCAATTAAGTTGATAAACAAGGTCTAGACATATCAAACCAGAAAATTCAGGTGTCTAGCTACCCCTAACCCTAAACTCTGCACGAAGAGAAGTGGTTTTGGGTTTCAAACATGGATATTTCAAAAACCCTCCCAAAAACCTTCATTTTGGAGTTAATAAGAAGGATCAAGGCTTACTTTTTCATTTTCATGTTTTAATCTTTTTTAAATCTTTGTCAAACCTAGGTTTTGACCAATATTCAAAAGGGCATAATTAAAAAAAATGAAATATCAAGGCACATAGTCTTCTTATGTCATATAGTAAGCATTCAATTAAGTTGATAAACAAGCTCTAGACATATTCAAACCAGAAAAATCATGATGTATCTACCCCCTATATATCCCTAAACCCTAACTTATGAAGTCAAGCACGAAGAGAAGTGGTTTTTGGTTTAAATCATGGAAATTTCAAAAACCCTCCCAAGAGCTTCATTTTGGAGTGACTAATTAAGAAGCATACATGCTTACCTTTTCATATTCATGTTTTAAACTTGTTCAAATCTAGGTCAACAAACCTAGGATTTGATGAAGAATCAAATGGGTATAAAAAATTTAAAAACAAGCTCTAGATAAGCTCAAGTTGAAAAACAAGTTCTAGACATATTCCAACCAGAAAAATCATGCATGTACCCCCTATATATATATCCCTAAACCCTGACTTATGAAGTCAAGCATGAAGAGAAGTGGTTTTTGGTTTCAATCATGGAAATTTCAAAAACCCTCCCAAGAGCTTCATTTTGGAGTGGCTAAGAAGGATAGATACTTAATTTTTCATATTTATGTTTTAAACTAGTTTAAATCATGGTCAAACCTAGGATTTGACCAAGATTCAAATGGGCATAAAAATTCAAAATAAATGAAAATAAATGAAAAACCAAGGCACGTAGTCTTCTTATGTCATATAGTAAGCATTCAATTAAGTTGATAAACAAGGTCTAGACATATTCAAACCAGAAACATCATGTATCTAGCTACCCTAGCCCTCAACTCTGTCTTATGAAGTCAAGCATGCATGAAGAGAAGTCGTGGTTTTTGGTTTCAAACATGGAAATTTTAAAAACCCTACCAAGATCTACATTTTGGAGTGACTAAGAAGGATATATGCTTAATTTTTCCTATTCATGTTTTATTAAACTTGTTTAAATCATGGTCAAACCTAGGATTTGACCAAGATTCAAATGGGCATAAAAATTCAAAAAAACAAAAAATGGAAAATCAAGGCACATAGTCTTCTTATGTCACATTAGTAAGCATTCAATTAAGTTGATAAACAAGGTCTAGATATATTCAAACCAGAGAAATCATGTATCTACCCCCTAACCCTAAACTCTATCTCATGAAGTCAAGCATGAAGATATGTGGTTTTTGGTTTAAAACATGGAAATTTCAAAAACCCTCCCAAGAGCTTCATTTTGGAGTGACTAAGAAGGATATATGCTTAATTTTTCATATTCATGTTTTCAACTTGTTTAAATCATGGTCAAACTTAGGATTTGACCAAGATTCAAATGGGCATAAAATTAAAAAAACAATAAAATGAAAAACCAATGCACATAGTCTTCTTATGTCATATATATAGTAAGCATTCAATTAAGTTGATAACAAGGTCTAGACATATTCAAACGAGAAAAATCATGTATCAAGCTACCCCTAACCCCAAACTCTGTCTTAGAGTCAGTGAAGTGGACGTGTATATCTTATACACGTTCATATACATATAAATTTTAAACCCTCTCAGAGTTATCGGGACGTGTATGTAGTGCTAAATGTAATTTTTGCTTCACATAGTTCTTACAACAAAGTTCAACAAGATGTATCATATATGTTAGAAATGGAAAGTTTCAACACGAAAGTTGTGAGAAACATCAAGTTGAACATGCTCGTCAAAGGAGTTTTCAAAACTTCAACCGAGTGTGACGAATTTGACAAAATTCAACCAAAAGGTTCTGAACATCGGTTCGAAATTGGCAAGTTATGATCGATGAAACTTGAAACTGAGTATGGGAATGGAACCAACTCATCGCACGCACGTATTTCGTGTACACAACTTTTCAAATCGAATTGTATTTGTATAGATCAAAAGAGCAAAAAAGTAAAAAAGGAAAAAGCTTCGGTTGGGCAATCTAGCTCCGGACGTACGCCTGGAGGAAGCATTGGCCTTCTTTTCGTGAGCTCACGGCGTGGCTCCGTCGTGTTAATTTACACTCGTACCATCGTGGGTGGACGTGGGAAGGATGCACGACCGTATACACGAGCCGCTGGGAGCTGTTTTTCGCTCGTGGTCGTCTATATTTGGTTTCCACGTCCGTTTCCACGAGCCACTAGAGATGCTCTTATGAAGTCAAGCATGAAGAGAAGTACGTGGTTTTGGTTTCAAACATGGAAATTTCAAAAACCCTCTCAAGAGCTTCATTTTGGAGTGACTACGAAGGATACATGCTTAATTTTCATATTCATGTTTTAAACTTGTTTAAATCATGGTCAAACCTAGGATTTGACCAAGATTCAAATGGGCATATATGAATCTTTAGCAGGTGCGTTTTTTTACTAATCCATATGGAATATTTTGATAAAACCCTTTTAGAAGGCTTTGTTAAGGCCTCAAGGACAATGAGTTGGGAGGAGGCCAGGTAGACTGTAGCTAGGCATTGATTCGGAATTTATGATGCTTGCGACTTGCTTGCGTGGCTTGTTGATTTCCCAGGTGACGCAGCTTTTTTTGACTGCCCAGCCATGGATAGGTCATAGGAGTGCAGAGCTGTAGGCGGTGCGGATAAGTACGCGGGGCATTGATGATGTAGGTGTGTTCGGTTGCCCACGCGAGTGCAGAGCTGTAGGGTTATGCGAGTAGGCCTTTAAACTGGGAGGTGGCACAAGAAGATTTTAGTAAGGAATGGTTCCTTTCCAGAGGAATGGAATGGTTCCATCCCCGCGTTCGGTTTGGACAAAAAGGAGGTACAGAATGGTACTGTTTTTTGTTCGGTTGGAGGAATTGGAGAGCAGAACGGAATGTGGTTAAACTAAACTTTTGTCTAAGAATCGTAATTAACAATGGCAAATAGCCTTTTAAATCTTAAAATCGTAATTAACAACGCCTAATGGCCTTTTTAATCTTAAAATCGTAATTAATGTTATTTTTTGTATGGTCGGGGAATTTGGAGAGTAGAACGGAATGAAGTTAAAGTTTAATCTTTTGTCTAAATATCGTAATTAATAGTGGCCTTTTTAATCTCAAAATCATAATTAACAACAACTAATAATTTTTTTGGTTGGATTAGTGAAGTGCTTTGTAATTAATAGCGGCTAAGTAACAGCCGTTCCACCACATTCCACCGATTCGGTGGAATGGGTGCATTCTGCATATGGGGAGAATATTCCCTTTCGAGGAACCACTCGGTTCCGTTCCATTCCACAACCGAACACAAGAATGGGCTCTAGGTGCGGAACGGTTCCATTCCATTCCACTTGGTTCTGGAACCGAACACACCCTAAATGCGTTGCAATGGAAAATGACAGTGTGTGGTGGCCTGATGGTGAAGAAGAAAGGTCGGGCGAAGAGTTGTTGGCTAGAGTCGGTTTTATACGAATCGACGAGGTGCGGGATAGTTTGATTTTAAGGGCTCCTTTCATTCACAGGATAGGGAAATCATAGGAGTAGGAATGTAGGATTGGGATTTGGGATGACATGTGTAGTTAAATCCTATAATAAGATGAGTTGCGTTTGATTGCGCCAAATGAATTTTTCCATGAGGTAGGACCAAATATTTAATCCTATACTAGGATTTGCACTACTTGATGATTCCTATAGGATTATTTCCTATTGGATATGTTCATATGAATCAAACTACTAGTGTAGGAAATATTCCTATAAGATCTAAATCCTATTATCTTATACCAACCTAATATGAATCAAAGAAGCCCTAAAGGATTTTCGAAGGAATCATGTACGAAGTATGATTTTTCTAAGTCACCCAACATATATACTAGGAATAGAACTAAGTAGTACCATATACTTAGGCCCGCATGCACAAATATTAAGTGTGGATTGAGGAAGTCGATAACTTGGGAAAAAACTTTCGCAACTGCACACCTATGTTACCACCCTTGCGACGCTAATTGTCGTAGAGCTGACCTAGAACGAACTCTTGTCTCGGTTAACATGAGAGAGATAAGGGATAAATACAATTGTGATACACTTTCCTAATATTTTGTTGAATGAGATAATCTTGTGTTTTCCTAATAGGGTTAATTAAGTACACATTTGGCAGCTCGTGTGTTGCATACGTTGGTGAACTTTAGACCCCAACTATATATTATTATTTGAACTCACCTCTAACACTTAATTATGTATAATAAGGTCCCTAACTAACCTCAAACACAATTAGGTATAACAGCGGTCCATAACTAACCTCAAACACTTAATTAGGTCTTACATTGCCCCCTTAGACTACCCCTTACCCTCAGCGACGTACGCAACATGGTGTTTGGGTTGAATGGCCCACCCTATTTTAAAATGTTTTAGTTAATTAATTATGTAAAAAATTATCACATATAAAGTGGAAAAAAGAAAATTAGTAAGGTGTGCCCACCTGGCCTACGGTTGTTTTGTGCGTCCTCCACTGCGTACTCCTCTTGATCTGTGACGATGAACATAGTTCTTTAGAACACATGCAACACTTACAGTTGATAGGCCGTTGCAAAGCTAATCAATGATAAAACCTGCTTTCATAATCCATTGTACTTTGATTTAATTAGTCCCTCTAATGGACCCCAACTATGTGTGCTTGAGATTTAGCAAAATGCTTTGCCGCCGTGCCACATAACAAATAATAAACAGACCAATCAAGTTTTTATCATTGCTAGACCTAACTAAGTGTTCAAGTGCTCAATTTTGACCACATTAGAGTTGAGGGGCCAAACATAATTCTTAAATACGTGAGGGACCGAACATATACTTCTAAACACCCGAGGGACAAGACAAATTTGAGTACTATTGTTATTATTAGACTAGTCACAATGGGGAGTATCATATAATAGTATCATACATATGATACTAATGTACGATATTATTTTCACAGTCCATATTATCATCATGTAGTAGTATAATATGTTACATGTATTTAGGGATTTGTAGAATCTCAATACAAAAGTGTGTACAAGATTTGTTTGGCAGTAATTTTTCTAGTTCTACATGATATGATACGATATCTACCTATGATACCACTATCGTCTCTTTCATCATTAACTGATATGACACATCAACATTTTGCATGCATGTAGTGCATGATACTACTTATGATATTGCCATTGCGAGTAGTCTCCCTTTGTCCTAGAGTACAATGCCAATTTGTTTTCAGAGGCAAACTTAGACTAATACTTGGGCCCGCCAATTATGAGTTGCATGTCATTCAAAACTATATCATCGGATGCTTGTTTCGATGAACTTTCCAATGGTATATTTTGCGGATGTCATAAAATTAGGCTGGTCATACTATTTCTATAGTGGGTAGTATCATGGAGTAGTATCATAGTAATGCTACATTTATTATTTTTTAGAATCTCAATGCAAATTTGTGTACAAGATTTGTTTAGCATTAAGTTTTCTCGTTGTTTGCGCTATGATACAGTATCTACCTATGTTACACTAATCTCCTCTCTCCTACTTAATTAGCTGCCACATCAACATTTTTGTGGGACCAATGTGTATGATACTAGCTATGATACTAGCACTATCATGTGGGTACCTAAATCTCGAGTCAAAGTTTGACACGAAACCGATGTGGACTTTATTCATGGTGGAAGGGAGTAACAATCATAAGCACATTATTATTATTGTTTGAACAACATTTTATTTGATGTGCCATAAGAAGTTTAGAAACTCCTAGCCTGCGGAGGTGGCGTTTTGGCACACGCGTGCATATGCACCAATTATAGAAAATGATTAAAAAAAATTATATAAATGTTAATTTTTTTGGTATACATTGTGACATCATATGTTCGTTCACAAGTTTTCGTGGAAAAACGACATTTTGTGTGGCGTGTAAAAAAAGGCAAAAAATATACTGTACGTAGTCGTGTTACAACATCAAAATTTGTCTTTTTTATAGGAGCCACATAATTTTTTTGTGAGAAAACTTGTGTACCAACATAAAATGTCTAGATATACATGTAAAATTTTAGTTTAGAATTTTTTGACACTTTGAAATATGGATTCACATAATGGGAGCATATGCTCCTATGAGGCAAAGTGCATTTCCGCTAGCCCCCGCCATTTCTTATATCTCTATATTGTCTATATATCTATACCTCTACCTCTACCCCCTTGGATTCCTGAACAGACGTACAGTACTAGTAGGGCCTACTATTTATTATTATTACATACTCTAAAAAAAAACCTACTGCAGCCAAAATTTAATATCATCGAGCGGTAAAATTCCCCGCCAACGCCCAAATATCTCGCGCCGCAAAGTTTCAGATCTGCGAATATTTTTTTCCTCAAAAGAAGGACTGCGAAATTCCCTTCTACTCCTCTATCGCCCAGCTTCGCCCTAGTTTCGCCCGCAAGCCCTCAGAGAAACCGCCCCTCTTGCCTACCTCCAGATCTTCCCGGCCGCCGCACTTCGCCGTTCAAGCTGCCACGGCTTCAAACCCCGAGGCTGCCCTATCCGCACCTACTCCGGCGTCCACCGCACCGTATCTCGTTCGCCGACTCTATCGACCACCGCACCTGACCAGCTTCGCCGACACCGACGCCACCGTGCACTGCACATCATCTGCTTCACCGACCTTCTAGTTCGGCCGGCGCGCTGAACACTTCATCGACCGCCCAGCATGTCCTTCTCCGACCCCCCAAGATCTGCTTCCCCGGCACCCACCGCAACAGCAGTCCCCTCGCCGACCTCCACGTCACCCGTAAGAACGCGGAACACGTCTAAACGCCGCCCAGAAATAGGTAACCAGACATCCCTGCGCGTTTTGTTCTGTTAGGAGTATTGCAGCTGACTGTATTTCTGAATTCGTGCTATATTTCTAACTTACAAGTGCTTTCGTTGATAACCACCTCATCCTTTAGGTTTAAACACGACGCATAAGTATGTTTTTCCGTGACCAAACCCACCCATTCGCTGAAACTCTACATGGTATCAGAGCCTAGGTTTCCTTCCTGCTAGCCGCCACAAACAGTACCAAACAAGTTCTTCCTTTGATCACAAAACCCACCGTTGAGATGTAGAAATCCAGGCGGCGGGAGGCCGCATCAGGTGCTCTGCGTCGGTTGCGGCTATCACACACAGCGATGTGAGCTGTGTGAGATCGGCGGCTGCTCGCGCGGGGAGAAAGAAGAGGGTGAAGATCGTTTTGGTTTAGAAAGGAGAGAAGAGGAAGTGAATCCGTGGCAGAGAGATCTGGATCCGTGTGAGGGGCAGAAGTTGGAGGCGTGCGGAGTGGGGCGAGCCTTTGAGCGCAGGGCGGAGCCGGAGGTTGGTGCTGGACGTTGACCAGCGCGAGCCGGTCGATGTGGCCAGGTGCGGTACGCCAGGTTGGCCAGGGCGCGCAGACGAGGCGCCATCCGAGTGGAAGTGAGGAGAAAATGGAGATGTGAGGCTGTGAGGATATGTGGTGATGGAGTTGATGAGGCTGCGGTTGAGTCGTGATGGAGTTGATGAGGCTGCGGTTTAGTGGTGATGGTGATGGTTGTGGATATGTCCAGGGGAAAGGCATGCGTGCCTGAGGTGAGACTGGTTGAGGCCTGACCGGGGGATAGGCATGGGTGCTTGAGGAGTGGATGGTTGAGGCAGGAGTTGGCTGGGGGTTTGTGGGAGAGACGGAAGAGGTGGCCGGGCAGAGTGGAGAAGAGAGGCTGAGGACATTGAGGCGAGTGTGGATGGTTCTGCGGAACTTGTGTGGTGAGGCAGCCGGGGTTGTTGAGGACGTGTATGGTTAGGAGTTGTGCGTATCCCAGATGGTTGAAGCTGGATATCTTCGCTGCTGATGAAGAGATGAATCGAGATGACAAGATGATGGAAAGTGCAATGCTGTCATGTATCCTAGGAGTTATGCTGAATGTTCATTACTGGTAGTTGTCATATGTGTCATGTTGTTGTTGCAAGATGGCCATGGTTGTTTACCCATGATCATCTTGAGGGGGTGTGTTACCATGAGTGAGTTTAGTAGTAGCGCTGTAGTAATATTGTATCCAGTGTGAGGCCCATAGAGGCCCATGTCCAGTAGTATTGTAACCCTAACTCAGATGATATAAATACACAGTGTGGTGGTCTGAGTAACCTAACCCACCCATTCGCTGAAACTCTACAAAATATGAGCCACCAATCATGAGCCGTTGAATGCTCTACATGTCCACGATTGACAACAACAACAACAACAAAGCCTTTATTCCCAAACAAGTTGGGGTAGGCTATACAAGTCCACAATTGACACGATTACAATTTCTCACTATTTGGCCGTAGGCTACTGCTCTAGTTACATCATGTTTGATATCTTTCTGCGATCCTGTATTACATGTTTATGCACGTCATAATGCTTCTACCAAGGTTCAAAAAAGCGCTAGGCGCTAAGCGAGCGGTGAGGCACTGCTTAGAGGAACTGCTGCTTAAGCGAGCTTAAGCGCCGCTTAAGCGCTCAGGCTAAAATCGTACGAACATGAAACAGGGAAGTCAAGATGGGCACATATACCCCTATAATATGCTGTAAATTTGTATCCTAAGCATGTAATGCTACATTTCTGAGGAATACGGGGATTAATACCTTGGTTAGCCTCGGTTTTGCTCCAATTTCTTATAAACACACAAGCAGCTAAGCAAACAATGTAACAAACACAAACAAGCAGCTAAGCTTTACTGGAGTAGCAAGCAGCTAAGCAGTAGAGGAGTAGCAAGCAGCTAAGCCAGACCTAATCACCATCAATGCATCGAGCAAGGAGCAGAGCAACACAGGCAACACACCAACACTCGCATAGAGGAGATTCTAGCACAAAACACGACCAGATTCCCTGTCTCGCTTAATCGAACGCTTAGGCCAAAAGCGAAGCGGAAGACAACCGCTCAGCGCTTAAGCGCGCTTAAGCGTACCTAGGCGTACGCTTTTTTGAACCATGGCTTCTACTACTATTTGGTGTCAATTTAATTATAGCAAAGCCGTGACTCGTAACTGTTTGTTATTATTACACGTGCAGCAGGCACATCTTACACTCATAAACGTAGAGTAAAGCTCGCCTATAATCATGTAAGTACCTGCTGTTTTTTGTATATTGCTTAATGCAAACTTCTATATCTTGGACCTGTTTCTGTTTACAATTGGCCTCTCCTTCATGCAGAGGAGAAACAGTGAGGCACCAGGTTCTTCTGTCCAAGTACCCGATGAGGTCCGTGTGACTCAAAAAAAAGCTCACGTAAGTTCCCTGTTTTTTTTGGAATGTTAATTTACCTCCTGTGCATAGTTCAATTGCATCATTTTCTGTATGTTGCACTACCTAAGTTGCCTAATGGAATCTAATAAAATATAAACAATGACCATATGGAACATTGCACACTGCCTTTGACCCATCTGGCATCCGGCATGCCTGGGTATAAGTTACATGATTTGGCTATGTTAATACAAGTCCTGAAATTCTATTATGTTAATTTTTTGCCTGTTGCTTCATTGAGTTTGCCTGTTGTTCCATGGCTAGTGCATGAAGTTTGATAGAAATGATCCTAGCTGAAATGATGCACTTTGTGTTTTTTTATTGCTTTATTCCTAACCTAGCTTCCTATTCTACTTGAAACATGATTGCTTTATTCCTAACCTAGCTTCCTATTCTACTTGAAACATGGTGAAAAAATAGTTATATTACTTGTTTAAATGTCTAGCTTTGTTTTTCTGAGTCCCATT
This sequence comes from Lolium multiflorum, assembly GCA_030979885.1. Lineage (NCBI taxonomy): Eukaryota > Viridiplantae > Streptophyta > Magnoliopsida > Poales > Poaceae > Lolium > Lolium multiflorum. The sequence continues at coordinate 223,570 of JAUUTY010000687.1, read as the reverse complement.
GACATGATGTGGTATATCCATATTCAAATGATCTGGCTGTTTATATAATACGCTCCATGTTCAATTGCTTCATTCAGTTTCTAGTAATCTATTATACATGATGCACATGGTGCTACTTGTTATATGCCCTTTTTTGTTTGAGTTTGATCATGAATTCAAGATTAAGCATTGCCTAAACGTTGACCAACGTAGGAAGATTCCCTCCCTTGTCTATACGTTGTGAGATAGATGATGAGACCTCTCTAGCAGCGAATTTATACGCGCTAGATAACACCCCGTTTAATTCGGTCCTGTTGGGACTCGAACCCGGGTGGGCTGGCTGCGCACTCGCAAGCCTTGCCACTGAGCTAGCACTCAGTTCTCAGATTAAGCAATGCCTCGTTATGCTTAATTTAAATGTTATGGCACTTCATACAAGCCATACAATTAATTGTTGCATTGACCTTCTGCGATGTCGAAGGCACTATCTGAGTCATGCTTAAATCAATCATACATTATTTTCCTAATAGTATCAAATCCAACATGCACATCTTTTGACTGTATTTGGCTATTTGCTAGATTTCTTCTGTGCAGTGACCTGGCTTCGTTATTGGGCACATGATGTCTAGTTGCTTGGTTCATTGTATACATCATCGCCATGATCTAGTTTGGTTTGTTCTAAGAGGCATGTGGCTTAACTGGTTTCTTTGTTGTATCTGCCCATGGTTCTTTCAAAATTATGTCAACAATGCTGTTTGTTTGCCTTGTATTGTATTGCATTTTAACTTGTTTTGTCTTAGTTTCAGCCTGCAAACAAAGCTGTAATGTCAGTAGGGACAACCCATTTATCAAGTGTTGCGGTCATTTCACAGAGCAACAGTGACAGTGGCACGTGCTCTCATTGGTCCACTGAGTCCGGTACACCAACCATTCCAGAAGAAATAGATGTACGAGGCTCTATTTTTGATTGCTTGTTGTGTTATATCAGCTCAATGATGTTCTTGAAATTGGAGGTCTTTTATTGCATCATATGATGTTGTAACTTGTTTTATCTAAATTTCAGGCTTCAAATAAAGCTACAATGCCAGAAGCAAGGGCCAATGCCTCAAGTATTGATGTTTCACAAAGCAGCAGTGAGAGTGCATATTGCTCGCATAGGCCCATGGTATCTATTGGTCAACTTAATCCGGCACAAAGAGATTTCGGGGATGCACTCCAAGAGGCAGTTGATATATTTGGGCGGGAAAACAAAGATGCTGATGAATTAATTGCCAAGACACGCCAAGAGATACATGAATTGAAAAATAGGCAAACTTTGACAGAAAATGTTCTAAAGAATCTCCTATGCACTTGTCATGGTAAGCCAGTTGTGATGTGTCTGGGAATTGAAGGTGTCTAAATAAACTTTGATTCTGTTGTTCAGTCAAGTGGACTGCTGATGCCAATGCTGTAACTAATTACTGCTCAAAATTTCGTTCAAAATTTCGTGGTCTGTAATAATTGCAAATTTTGTTGTTGTACTAAAATTAGATATGTTCCATGTGGCTGCTGTATTTTGTGTGAAATAATTTCCTGATGTGTACTTCAATTAAACCATAAATCGACTGCATGCTGAAAATTTGAATCTGAGCGCACGTGTGAACTATTTTCTGCTCGTAATGCAATAACGGCTGTTTCTTGGAAGGACTACGTACATGGGTGAAAAGTTAGAGAAGCTACAGTACTCTAACTTGAAGGTGAAAAGTTAGAGAAGCTACAGTACTCTAACTTTCCTTCCCCCAAACCATATGTCTAAAATCCAAATAATTTAAATTAATTTGCACAATACAAACTTGTGTCTTGCATTTGAAGTAATTACATGCAGAGAAAATTATGGTGTAATAAAATTTAGTTTAGTTTTTAAACATCTACAGTAATCACCTTTATTAGTTAAAGACAGTGCATAACCTTGTACTTATGCTACAGAAGCCTGACTTTGCTTCTTTATTTTTCCTGACTTAGCTCCTTCACGTTAGAGGATACGGTTCCCGTACATGGTAGCCCATTAATAATTATGCCTGCTAGCAAGATAGATGGTCCTTATTATAGTCAGGCATGTCAACTTGTATGATTAAAAGTAGTTCGTACACATTAAATCTACCATCTGCATTTTTCTCTGTAATAACTTTTCTTTTTACACAACTCAAAACTTGTCTGGCTAATATGAAATTTGAGATGGCAAAACCCGGGAAAGATAAAGATATCACCAAAAACTCTTTCCTGCGAAATGCTGGGTTTTGAAGCCCAAGTCCAAGTCTTTCTCTGCTCAAGTTTTGGAGGAACAACTCCAAGTAGAACGAGTTGCAACAGCTATGCTAAGAACAAAAGTTGACATGTTGAGATCGAGATTAGAAGCATGTGATGCCCTACTGCACGAGGCCAATCAAGTTCGTTATAATCTCCCAAAGACTAAGAAAATGCCATAGATAATTGGAGATGAACACTAACATAGTGAGTACATTGGTCTTGTGAAATGTTTCCTTAGATTAAGGCACCGTTCAGACTTTTGTTGGTGGATGCATTTATCTGCGGTTGGGATCAACTTGGTAGTTGTTCCTGTGGATGTTATATAAATTAATTGCCTAGCCTTTTTTGAATCAGTTCGAACTTAAATGGTATCATAGCCAAGGTCTCAAGTTTGAATTGTCGAACGTGTGGTTTAATTTAATCTCTGTCGGGCGGCAAAATCTCCCACCAATCCTGAAATATTTCAAACGCATTTTTGAATGGGATTAAGAAGATAGATCATGATCATGGTAGTGACCTATATTCAACGTGATGATGATTTGATTTTGCACTCGGCCATGAACAGAGGTACTAGTACGGTGTCACAATTTTTTATCATTATACTTGTACCTTAGCGAAATTCAAAATCTCATAGCGGCAAAACTTCCCGCCCACAAAATACAAAAATTTCACACGCTTCCAAATTCCCATTCTACCCCTGTGGAGATGACAGCAAAGTCGGTTGGTGAGGGGTTTGCCCGTCATTTTTTCGATCACCACCTCCCTAGCCCGGAAACCCTCCCAAAAAAAATACATTTCCTTCAGTCTCTCATCTGAGACCACCCACCGGAACTTCTCAAGTCCCTCTCTCTACCACCTCCACGACCACCGCACCGGAACATCCCCGCCGGACTTCCCTGGCCTACCCGAGCCCTCGCGATCCTCGTCATCCGGCTGCCTGCCGGAGCCGCTTCATCGACGCCGTCATCAACCGGACCGGATCATCCCCGCCGAACCTCGAAACCATATGCTCATCCAGCAGTCTACCGCAGTCGCTTCAGCTGCGGTATCGTCCACCCCGCCGGAGCCGCTTCGCCGGATCCGTCGTCCACCGCATCGGATCTTGCTCACCGACACCGCTGTGCATGAACCGGATCTGCTTCACCGGCGCCGTGCATGATCTAAACTCTTCTACTGTCGCTTTTCTATTGCTTGCCTGCAAGTTCTTGTTTAATCTTGGGGGAACCTGTTTGTGCTAACGACGCGCCGTTACGTTTTTGCAGATGAGATGAGTAACCATGAAGTGTAATGGCCGTCTCTCCAACCCCAAGTAGCACATGTAGCGTACTTCATCACCGGATCTATCAACCCCAGGAAGATCTGCTGTGACTCCCACAGAGTGCTTCTCCTAATGTAAGTCCCTTGTTTTAGCGCCATGTTCTGGGTTCAGATGCTTGTTTGTCTGAAGCTCTTTTAGTTCATTCCTAGCTATGACCGTAACACGTTGCTATTTTCTACTTCATTGCTAACTTTAAGCGATTGAACATTTTGGTTTGCATTCCCTGCTCTGTAGATGTAGCCATCATAACTTCTATCTTGCTCAGTCGTTGTTACAAAAATTATACTGTAGGTATTATAGTAACATCCTGCTATTATTTAGTTCATGGCCAATTTTAAGTAATTGCACATGTTGGTTCGCATTCCCTGCTCTATAGCTTTTGGCATCGTAACTTCTATATTTGGTTTACATTCCCTGCTCTGTAGATCTAGCCATCATAACTTTATCTTGCTCAGTCGTTGTTACAAAAATTATGGCCTGCTACTATGTTGTTTGTGCCAATTTTTTACTCCATGAACATGTTGGCTTGCATTCCCTGTACTACAGGTGATGCCATTGTTTTGTATCTAGTTCATTGTAAGCTAACAAAGTAAGGACTTAGTTTGGCATGCTATCACTCTGCTATCTAGCCTGTAGTACAAATAAACTTGTCATACTACTAGATAATAATTTTGCGTGCCATCTTGTTCTTCAAAAGCTGCATTATTGACTTGTTTCTCTGACTTGGCATGACGCTCACATATGGAAAGCTGAACATATTGGTTTGCATTCCCTCTTATACAAGTTCACAGGTGATCCCACTATATTCTGTATCTGGTCCATCCTAAGCTCCAGCATTAACTATCCTCCATGTGTTGCTCATTACAAGTTTATATCCCGAAACATCTTGATTTGCATCCCCTTCACTATAAGTTCAGGAGTATTATTTAGTTCACGGCCAAAGTGAAGTAATTGCACTTGGCACATGTTGGTTCACATTCCCTCCTCTTTAGCTTTTGCCATCGTAACTTCTATTTTTTGGTTTACATTCCCTGCTCTGTAGATGTAGCCATCATAACTTCATCTTGCTCAGTCGTTGTTACAAAATTTATAGCCTGCTACTCTGTTGTTCATGCCAATTTTGTACTCCCTGAACATGTTGGTTTGCATGGGACTCGACAGTAGTAAGTCTGCTGTTTCATTCTAACATGCTCTGTTATATTGGCTGTTGGTATGCGGCATGCACTCTTTGTTTGCTTATTGTGCGCATTACAATGATCTTGTTATAACGACGAAATGATGAGTTCCAAATTCTTTGGCAAACAATATTGTAGTGTCTTTGCCTTTCCATTGTTGCTGTCTTAACTTGTAATGTCTTTGTTTCAGATATAGGTGCTGCATGGACAACTTAAAAGATTGCCGGATCGCTTCATTGTATTGCTAGGTTTAATTACCATTCAATTTCTCTGGGTTCTGTAATATTTTTTCAATGCCTTGCAGCTGATGTAATATTTAGTTAGTTTTTATAGTTCTTTCGCGCATTTTTTCTTTGGTGCTTGTGGTAAGTGAGGCTATCCGACAGAAATCAATGCTGCGTAAATATTCTCAGTATCTAAATCACGAATTCCCATCCCTTAAACGGCCCATTTAAGCGAAATCACATATGTGCCTGCCCGCAAATTCCTAAAGCCCATATTATGCCAGCATATAAACAGCAACTAAACGGGCTGGCCCACTTACTTATTGGGCCAGCCCATTTGATTGACGGTGGACCCCACACTCTAGTTGGGCTGGCCCACTTGCTTTAAGGTGGACCCCACCCACTACTTAGTTGGGCCAGCCCAATTGCTTTTGTGGTGGACCCCACATACTAAATGGGCCGGCCCTTTAAGAGGAAAGTGGGACCCACCTGTGTTTTTGGCCCGGCCCACTATCTTGTTGGGCCGGCCCACCTGCTATATGGTGGACCCCACAAACTAATTGGGCCGGCCCACCTGCTATATGGTGGACCCCACATACTAATTGGGCCGGCCCTTTAACAGGAAAGTGGGACCCACCTGTGCTTTTGGCCCGGCCCACTATTTGTTGGGCCAGCCCATTTGCTTTTGTGGTGGACCCCACATACTAAATGGGCCGGCCCTTTAAGAGGAAAGTGGGACCCACCTGTGTTTTTGGCCCGGCCCACTATCTTGTTGGGCCGGCCCACCTGCTATATGGTGGACCCCACATACTAATTGGGCCGGCCCTTTAACAGGAAAGTGGGACCCACCTGTGTTTTTGGCCCGGCCCACTATCTTGTTGGGCCGCCCACTTGCTATATGGTGGACCCCACATACTAAATGGGCCGGCCCTTTAAGAGGAAAGTGGGACCCACCTGTGTTTTTGGCCCGGCCCACTATTTTGTTGGGCCGGCCCACTTGCTATATAGTGGACCCCACAAACTAAATGGGCCGGCCCTTTAACAGGAAAGTGGGACCCACCTGTGTTTTTGGCCCGGCCCACTATTTTGTTGGGCCGGCCCACTTGCTATATGGTGGACCCCACAAACTAAATGGGCCGACCCTTTAACAGGAAAGTGGGACCCACCTGTGTTTTTGGCCCGGCCCACTTGCTTCTTGGGCCGGCCCAGTTGCTGTAAGGTGGACCCCACATGTTAAATGGGCCGGCCCATTTAAGTTTTGACCAGTCAACCTTAGAGGTTAGGCCCGGCCCACGTAACTAATGGACCAGCCCAGCTATATAGTTGACCGGTCAAACTATGTCATCTGGCCCGGCCCGCTTAAGACGTGGCAGGCCTCGTGTGGGCCTACCATCTACCACGGGGTTTCAGCCGGTTAACGCCGTTAACTGGCAGTTAACGGCGTCTGCCACGTGTCAGTTTGCATGACGTCAGCAGTCAACGGGCTCCCGAAAACACTTCCGCAACGGTCCGATTTTCCGTGGCGGAAGGGCGCCCAAGCGCGACGGACCGAAAAAATCGTCGTTGGACTTTGCCTGACGCAGTTTCGACAACGGAACCCATATCGTCGGGTTAGGCCCATAGGCGACGAAAAATACCCCTTAGCGGACGATTTTGAGACGTTGTCTATCAGAACTTTTCTTGTAGTGTTGGGCGAGAGTAGTACTAGGATGGGTGACCTCCTGGGAAGTCCTCGTGTTGCATCCCTTTTTTTTGCGTCTGGCGGCGACATTCATAGTGAAGTTACGACGATATTTTTTTATGGGCACTCGTGCTCGGCTATTTCTGATGGGAAACGGTGGTGGGGATGGAAAAGCGGGATGGGCATGGTACAAAATAGAGCAGACAAGGTGCGGGAGGGGCAAGCATAAAGGAAAATGAGTGCATAACATGTCGGATGCGATCATACCAGCACTAAAGCACCGGATCCCATCAGAACTCCGAAGTTAAGCGTGCTTGGGCGAGAGTAGTACTAGGATGGGTGACCTCCTGGGAAGTCCTCGTGTTGCATCCCTTTTTTTTGCGTCTGGCGGCGACATTCATAGTGAAGTTACGACGATATTTTTTTATGGGCACTCGTGCTCGGCTATTTCTGATGGGAAACGGTGGTGGGGATGGAAAAGCGGGATGGGCATGGTACAAAATAGAGCAGACAAGGTGCGGGAGGGGCAAGCATAAAGGAAAATGAGTGCATAACATGTCGGATGCGATCATACCAGCACTAAAGCACCGGATCCCATCAGAACTCCGAAGTTAAGCGTGCTTGGGCGAGAGTAGTACTAGGATGGGTGACCTCCTGGGAAGTCCTCGTGTTGCATCCCTTTTTTTTGCGTCTGGCGGCGACATTCATAGTGAAGTTACGACGATATTTTTTTATGGGCACTCGTGCTCGGCTATTTCTGATGGGAAACGGTGGTGGGGATGGAAAAGCGGGATGGGCATGGTACAAAATAGAGCAGACAAGGTTTTGCGTCTGGCGGCGACATTCATAGTGAAGTTACGACGATATTTTTTTATGGGCACTCGTGCTCGGCTATTTCTGATGGGAAACGGTGGTGGGGATGGAAAAGCGGGATGGGCATGGTACAAAATAGAGCAGACAAGGTGCGGGAGGGGCAAGCATAAAGGAAAATGAGTGCATAACATGTCGGATGCGATCATACCAGCACTAAAGCACCGGATCCCATCAGAACTCCGAAGTTAAGCGTGCTTGGGCGAGAGTAGTACTAGGATGGGTGACCTCCTGGGAAGTCCTCGTGTTGCATCCCTTTTTTTTGCGTCTGGCGGCGACATTCATAGTGAAGTTACGACGATATTTTTTTATGGGCACTCGTGCTCGGCTATTTCTGATGGGAAACGGTGGTGGGGATGGAAAAGCGGGATGGGCATGGTACAAAATAGAGCAGACAAGGTGCGGGGGGGCGACATTCATAGTGAAGTTACGACGATATTTTTTTATGGGCACTCGTGCTCGGCTATTTCTGATGGGAAACGGTGGTGGGGATGGAAAAGCGGGATGGGCATGGTACAAAATAGAGCAGACAAGGTGCGGGAGGGGCAAGCATAAAGGAAAATGAGTGCATAACATGTCGGATGCGATCATACCAGCACTAAAGCACCGGATCCCATCAGAACTCCGAAGTTAAGCGTGCTTGGGCGAGAGTAGTACTAGGATGGGTGACCTCCTGGGAAGTCCTCGTGTTGCATCCCTTTTTTTTGCGTCTGGCGGCGACATTCATAGTGAAGTTACGACGATATTTTTTTATGGGCACTCGTGCTCGGCTATTTCTGATGGGAAACGGTGGTGGGGATGGAAAAGCGGGATGGGCATGGTACAAAATAGAGCAGACAAGGTGCGGGAGGGGCAAGCATAAAGGAAAATGAGTGCATAACATGTCGGATGCGATCATACCAGCACTAAAGCACCGGATCCCATCAGAACTCCGAAGTTAAGCGTGCTTGGGCGAGAGTAGTACTAGGATGGGTGACCTCCTGGGAAGTCCTCGTGTTGCATCCCTTTTTTTTGCGTCTGGCGGCGACATTCATAGTGAAGTTACGACGATATTTTTTTATGGGCACTCGTGCTCGGCTATTTCTGATGGGAAACGGTGGTGGGGATGGAAAAGCGGGATGGGCATGGTACAAAATAGAGCAGACAAGGTGCGGGAGGGGCAAGCATAAAGGAAAATGAGTGCATAACATGTCGGATGCGATCATACCAGCACTAAAGCACCGGATCCCATCAGAACTCCGAAGTTAAGCGTGCTTGGGCGAGAGTAGTACTAGGATGGGTGACCTCCTGGGAAGTCCTCGTGTTGCATCCCTTTTTTTTGCGTCTGGCGGCGACATTCATAGTGAAGTTACGACGATATTTTTTTATGGGCACTCGTGCTCGGCTATTTCTGATGGGAAACGGTGGTGGGGATGGAAAAGCGGGATGGGCATGGTACAAAATAGAGCAGACAAGGTGCGGGAGGGGCAAGCATAAAGGAAAATGAGTGCATAACATGTCGGATGCGATCATACCAGCACTAAAGCACCGGATCCCATCAGAACTCCGAAGTTAAGCGTGCTTGGGCGAGAGTAGTACTAGGATGGGTGACCTCCTGGGAAGTCCTCGTGTTGCATCCCTTTTTTTTGCGTCTGGCGGCGACATTCATAGTGAAGTTACGACGATATTTTTTTATGGGCACTCGTGCTCGGCTATTTCTGATGGGAAACGGTGGTGGGGATGGAAAAGCGGGATGGGCATGGTACAAAATAGAGCAGACAAGGTGCGGGAGGGGCAAGCATAAAGGAAAATGAGTGCATAACATGTCGGATGCGATCATACCAGCACTAAAGCACCGGATCCCATCAGAACTCCGAAGTTAAGCGTGCTTGGGCGAGAGTAGTACTAGGATGGGTGACCTCCTGGGAAGTCCTCGTGTTGCATCCCTTTTTTTTGCGTCTGGCGGCGACATTCATAGTGAAGTTACGACGATATTTTTTTATGGGCACTCGTGCTCGGCTATTTCTGATGGGAAACGGTGGTGGGGATGGAAAAGCGGGATGGGCATGGTACAAAATAGAGCAGACAAGGTGCGGGAGGGGCAAGCATAAAGGAAAATGAGTGCATAACATGTCGGATGCGATCATACCAGCACTAAAGCACCGGATCCCATCAGAACTCCGAAGTTAAGCGTGCTTGGGCGAGAGTAGTACTAGGATGGGTGACCTCCTGGGAAGTCCTCGTGTTGCATCCCTTTTTTTTGCGTCTGGCGGCGACATTCATAGTGAAGTTACGACGATATTTTTTTATGGGCACTCGTGCTCGGCTATTTCTGATGGGAAACGGTGGTGGGGATGGAAAAGCGGGATGGGCATGGTACAAAATAGAGCAGACAAGGTGCGGGAGGGGCAAGCATAAAGGAAAATGAGTGCATAACATGTCGGATGCGATCATACCAGCACTAAAGCACCGGATCCCATCAGAACTCCGAAGTTAAGCGTGCTTGGGCGAGAGTAGTACTAGGATGGGTGACCTCCTGGGAAGTCCTCGTGTTGCATCCCTTTTTTTTGCGTCTGGCGGCGACATTCATAGTGAAGTTACGACGATATTTTTTTATGGGCACTCGTGCTCGGCTATTTCTGATGGGAAACGGTGGTGGGGATGGAAAAGCGGGATGGGCATGGTACAAAATAGAGCAGACAAGGTGCGGGAGGGGCAAGCATAAAGGAAAATGAGTGCATAACATGTCGGATGCGATCATACCAGCACTAAAGCACCGGATCCCATCAGAACTCCGAAGTTAAGCGTGCTTGGGCGAGAGTAGTACTAGGATGGGTGACCTCCTGGGAAGTCCTCGTGTTGCATCCCTTTTTTTTGCGTCTGGCGGCGACATTCATAGTGAAGTTACGACGATATTTTTTTATGGGCACTCGTGCTCGGCTATTTCTGATGGGAAACGGTGGTGGGGATGGAAAAGCGGGATGGGCATGGTACAAAATAGAGCAGACAAGGTGCGGGAGGGGCAAGCATAAAGGAAAATGAGTGCATAACATGTCGGATGCGATCATACCAGCACTAAAGCACCGGATCCCATCAGAACTCCGAAGTTAAGCGTGCTTGGGCGAGAGTAGTACTAGGATGGGTGACCTCCTGGGAAGTCCTCGTGTTGCATCCCTTTTTTTTGCGTCTGGCGGCGACATTCATAGTGAAGTTACGACGATATTTTTTTATGGGCACTCGTGCTCGGCTATTTCTGATGGGAAACGGTGGTGGGGATGGAAAAGCGGGATGGGCATGGTACAAAATAGAGCAGACAAGGTGCGGGAGGGGCAAGCATAAAGGAAAATGAGTGCATAACATGTCGGATGCGATCATACCAGCACTAAAGCACCGGATCCCATCAGAACTCCGAAGTTAAGCGTGCTTGGGCGAGAGTAGTACTAGGATGGGTGACCTCCTGGGAAGTCCTCGTGTTGCATCCCTTTTTTTTGCGTCTGGCGGCGACATTCATAGTGAAGTTACGACGATATTTTTTTATGGGCACTCGTGCTCGGCTATTTCTGATGGGAAACGGTGGTGGGGATGGAAAAGCGGGATGGGCATGGTACAAAATAGAGCAGACAAGGTGCGGGAGGGGCAAGCATAAAGGAAAATGAGTGCATAACATGTCGGATGCGATCATACCAGCACTAAAGCACCGGATCCCATCAGAACTCCGAAGTTAAGCGTGCTTGGGCGAGAGTAGTACTAGGATGGGTGACCTCCTGGGAAGTCCTCGTGTTGCATCCCTTTTTTTTGCGTCTGGCGGCGACATTCATAGTGAAGTTACGACGATATTTTTTTATGGGCACTCGTGCTCGGCTATTTCTGATGGGAAACGGTGGTGGGGATGGAAAAGCGGGATGGGCATGGTACAAAATAGAGCAGACAAGGTGCGGGAGGGGCAAGCATAAAGGAAAATGAGTGCATAACATGTCGGATGCGATCATACCAGCACTAAAGCACCGGATCCCATCAGAACTCCGAAGTTAAGCGTGCTTGGGCGAGAGTAGTACTAGGATGGGTGACCTCCTGGGAAGTCCTCGTGTTGCATCCCTTTTTTTTGCGTCTGGCGGCGACATTCATAGTGAAGTTACGACGATATTTTTTTATGGGCACTCGTGCTCGGCTATTTCTGATGGGAAACGGTGGTGGGGATGGAAAAGCGGGATGGGCATGGTACAAAATAGAGCAGACAAGGTGCGGGAGGGGCAAGCATAAAGGAAAATGAGTGCATAACATGTCGGATGCGATCATACCAGCACTAAAGCACCGGATCCCATCAGAACTCCGAAGTTAAGCGTGCTTGGGCGAGAGTAGTACTAGGATGGGTGACCTCCTGGGAAGTCCTCGTGTTGCATCCCTTTTTTTTGCGTCTGGCGGCGACATTCATAGTGAAGTTACGACGATATTTTTTTATGGGCACTCGTGCTCGGCTATTTCTGATGGGAAACGGTGGTGGGGATGGAAAAGCGGGATGGGCATGGTACAAAATAGAGCAGACAAGGTGCGGGAGGGGCAAGCATAAAGGAAAATGAGTGCATAACATGTCGGATGCGATCATACCAGCACTAAAGCACCGGATCCCATCAGAACTCCGAAGTTAAGCGTGCTTGGGCGAGAGTAGTACTAGGATGGGTGACCTCCTGGGAAGTCCTCGTGTTGCATCCCTTTTTTTTGCGTCTGGCGGCGACATTCATAGTGAAGTTACGACGATATTTTTTTATGGGCACTCGTGCTCGGCTATTTCTGATGGGAAACGGTGGTGGGGATGGAAAAGCGGGATGGGCATGGTACAAAATAGAGCAGACAAGGTGCGGGAGGGGCAAGCATAAAGGAAAATGAGTGCATAACATGTCGGATGCGATCATACCAGCACTAAAGCACCGGATCCCATCAGAACTCCGAAGTTAAGCGTGCTTGGGCGAGAGTAGTACTAGGATGGGTGACCTCCTGGGAAGTCCTCGTGTTGCATCCCTTTTTTTTGCGTCTGGCGGCGACATTCATAGTGAAGTTACGACGATATTTTTTTATGGGCACTCGTGCTCGGCTATTTCTGATGGGAAACGGTGGTGGGGATGGAAAAGCGGGATGGGCATGGTACAAAATAGAGCAGACAAGGTGCGGGAGGGGCAAGCATAAAGGAAAATGAGTGCATAACATGTCGGATGCGATCATACCAGCACTAAAGCACCGGATCCCATCAGAACTCCGAAGTTAAGCGTGCTTGGGCGAGAGTAGTACTAGGATGGGTGACCTCCTGGGAAGTCCTCGTGTTGCATCCCTTTTTTTTGCGTCTGGCGGCGACATTCATAGTGAAGTTACGACGATATTTTTTTATGGGCACTCGTGCTCGGCTATTTCTGATGGGAAACGGTGGTGGGGATGGAAAAGCGGGATGGGCATGGTACAAAATAGAGCAGACAAGGTGCGGGAGGGGCAAGCATAAAGGAAAATGAGTGCATAACATGTCGGATGCGATCATACCAGCACTAAAGCACCGGATCCCATCAGAACTCCGAAGTTAAGCGTGCTTGGGCGAGAGTAGTACTAGGATGGGTGACCTCCTGGGAAGTCCTCGTGTTGCATCCCTTTTTTTTGCGTCTGGCGGCGACATTCATAGTGAAGTTACGACGATATTTTTTTATGGGCACTCGTGCTCGGCTATTTCTGATGGGAAACGGTGGTGGGGATGGAAAAGCGGGATGGGCATGGTACAAAATAGAGCAGACAAGGTGCGGGAGGGGCAAGCATAAAGGAAAATGAGTGCATAACATGTCGGATGCGATCATACCAGCACTAAAGCACCGGATCCCATCAGAACTCCGAAGTTAAGCGTGCTTGGGCGAGAGTAGTACTAGGATGGGTGACCTCCTGGGAAGTCCTCGTGTTGCATCCCTTTTTTTTTGCGTCTGGCGGCGACATTCATAGTGAAGTTACGACGATATTTTTTTATGGGCACTCGTGCTCGGCTATTTCTGATGGGAAACGGTGGTGGGGATGGAAAAGCGGGATGGGCATGGTACAAAATAGAGCAGACAAGGTGCGGGAGGGGCAAGCATAAAGGAAAATGAGTGCATAACATGTCGGATGCGATCATACCAGCACTAAAGCACCGGATCCCATCAGAACTCCGAAGTTAAGCGTGCTTGGGCGAGAGTAGTACTAGGATGGGTGACCTCCTGGGAAGTCCTCGTGTTGCATCCCTTTTTTTTTGCGTCTGGCGGCGACATTCATAGTGAAGTTACGACGATATTTTTTTATGGGCACTCGTGCTCGGCTATTTCTGATGGGAAACGGTGGTGGGGATGGAAAAGCGGGATGGGCATGGTACAAAATAGAGCAGACAAGGTGCGGGAGGGGCAAGCATAAAGGAAAATGAGTGCATAACATGTCGGATGCGATCATACCAGCACTAAAGCACCGGATCCCATCAGAACTCCGAAGTTAAGCGTGCTTGGGCGAGAGTAGTACTAGGATGGGTGACCTCCTGGGAAGTCCTCGTGTTGCATCCCTTTTTTTTGCGTCTGGCGGCGACATTCATAGTGAAGTTACGACGATATTTTTTTATGGGCACTCGTGCTCGGCTATTTCTGATGGGAAACGGTGGTGGGGATGGAAAAGCGGGATGGGCATGGTACAAAATAGAGCAGACAAGGTGCGGGAGGGGCAAGCATAAAGGAAAATGAGTGCATAACATGTCGGATGCGATCATACCAGCACTAAAGCACCGGATCCCATCAGAACTCCGAAGTTAAGCGTGCTTGGGCGAGAGTAGTACTAGGATGGGTGACCTCCTGGGAAGTCCTCGTGTTGCATCCCTTTTTTTTGCGTCTGGCGGCGACATTCATAGTGAAGTTACGACGATATTTTTTTATGGGCACTCGTGCTCGGCTATTTCTGATGGGAAACGGTGGTGGGGATGGAAAAGCGGGATGGGCATGGTACAAAATAGAGCAGACAAGGTGCGGGAGGGGCAAGCATAAAGGAAAATGAGTGCATAACATGTCGGATGCGATCATACCAGCACTAAAGCACCGGATCCCATCAGAACTCCGAAGTTAAGCGTGCTTGGGCGAGAGTAGTACTAGGATGGGTGACCTCCTGGGAAGTCCTCGTGTTGCATCCCTTTTTTTTGCGTCTGGCGGCGACATTCATAGTGAAGTTACGACGATATTTTTTTATGGGCACTCGTGCTCGGCTATTTCTGATGGGAAACGGTGGTGGGGATGGAAAAGCGGGATGGGCATGGTACAAAATAGAGCAGACAAGGTGCGGGAGGGGCAAGCATAAAGGAAAATGAGTGCATAACATGTCGGATGCGATCATACCAGCACTAAAGCACCGGATCCCATCAGAACTCCGAAGTTAAGCGTGCTTGGGCGAGAGTAGTACTAGGATGGGTGACCTCCTGGGAAGTCCTCGTGTTGCATCCCTTTTTTTTGCGTCTGGCGGCGACATTCATAGTGAAGTTACGACGATATTTTTTTATGGGCACTCGTGCTCGGCTATTTCTGATGGGAAACGGTGGTGGGGATGGAAAAGCGGGATGGGCATGGTACAAAATAGAGCAGACAAGGTGCGGGAGGGGCAAGCATAAAGGAAAATGAGTGCATAACATGTCGGATGCGATCATACCAGCACTAAAGCACCGGATCCCATCAGAACTCCGAAGTTAAGCGTGCTTGGGCGAGAGTAGTACTAGGATGGGTGACCTCCTGGGAAGTCCTCGTGTTGCATCCCTTTTTTTTGCGTCTGGCGGCGACATTCATAGTGAAGTTACGACGATATTTTTTTATGGGCACTCGTGCTCGGCTATTTCTGATGGGAAACGGTGGTGGGGATGGAAAAGCGGGATGGGCATGGTACAAAATAGAGCAGACAAGGTGCGGGAGGGGCAAGCATAAAGGAAAATGAGTGCATAACATGTCGGATGCGATCATACCAGCACTAAAGCACCGGATCCCATCAGAACTCCGAAGTTAAGCGTGCTTGGGCGAGAGTAGTACTAGGATGGGTGACCTCCTGGGAAGTCCTCGTGTTGCATCCCTTTTTTTTGCGTCTGGCGGCGACATTCATAGTGAAGTTACGACGATATTTTTTTATGGGCACTCGTGCTCGGCTATTTCTGATGGGAAACGGTGGTGGGGATGGAAAAGCGGGATGGGCATGGTACAAAATAGAGCAGACAAGGTGCGGGAGGGGCAAGCATAAAGGAAAATGAGTGCATAACATGTCGGATGCGATCATACCAGCACTAAAGCACCGGATCCCATCAGAACTCCGAAGTTAAGCGTGCTTGGGCGAGAGTAGTACTAGGATGGGTGACCTCCTGGGAAGTCCTCGTGTTGCATCCCTTTTTTTTGCGTCTGGCGGCGACATTCATAGTGAAGTTACGACGATATTTTTTTATGGGCACTCGTGCTCGGCTATTTCTGATGGGAAACGGTGGTGGGGATGGAAAAGCGGGATGGGCATGGTACAAAATAGAGCAGACAAGGTGCGGGAGGGGCAAGCATAAAGGAAAATGAGTGCATAACATGTCGGATGCGATCATACCAGCACTAAAGCACCGGATCCCATCAGAACTCCGAAGTTAAGCGTGCTTGGGCGAGAGTAGTACTAGGATGGGTGACCTCCTGGGAAGTCCTCGTGTTGCATCCCTTTTTTTTGCGTCTGGCGGCGACATTCATAGTGAAGTTACGACGATATTTTTTTATGGGCACTCGTGCTCGGCTATTTCTGATGGGAAACGGTGGTGGGGATGGAAAAGCGGGATGGGCATGGTACAAAATAGAGCAGACAAGGTGCGGGAGGGGCAAGCATAAAGGAAAATGAGTGCATAACATGTCGGATGCGATCATACCAGCACTAAAGCACCGGATCCCATCAGAACTCCGAAGTTAAGCGTGCTTGGGCGAGAGTAGTACTAGGATGGGTGACCTCCTGGGAAGTCCTCGTGTTGCATCCCTTTTTTTTGCGTCTGGCGGCGACATTCATAGTGAAGTTACGACGATATTTTTTTATGGGCACTCGTGCTCGGCTATTTCTGATGGGAAACGGTGGTGGGGATGGAAAAGCGGGATGGGCATGGTACAAAATAGAGCAGACAAGGTGCGGGAGGGGCAAGCATAAAGGAAAATGAGTGCATAACATGTCGGATGCGATCATACCAGCACTAAAGCACCGGATCCCATCAGAACTCCGAAGTTAAGCGTGCTTGGGCGAGAGTAGTACTAGGATGGGTGACCTCCTGGGAAGTCCTCGTGTTGCATCCCTTTTTTTTGCGTCTGGCGGCGACATTCATAGTGAAGTTACGACGATATTTTTTTATGGGCACTCGTGCTCGGCTATTTCTGATGGGAAACGGTGGTGGGGATGGAAAAGCGGGATGGGCATGGTACAAAATAGAGCAGACAAGGTGCGGGAGGGGCAAGCATAAAGGAAAATGAGTGCATAACATGTCGGATGCGATCATACCAGCACTAAAGCACCGGATCCCATCAGAACTCCGAAGTTAAGCGTGCTTGGGCGAGAGTAGTACTAGGATGGGTGACCTCCTGGGAAGTCCTCGTGTTGCATCCCTTTTTTTTGCGTCTGGCGGCGACATTCATAGTGAAGTTACGACGATATTTTTTTATGGGCACTCGTGCTCGGCTATTTCTGATGGGAAACGGTGGTGGGGATGGAAAAGCGGGATGGGCATGGTACAAAATAGAGCAGACAAGGTGCGGGAGGGGCAAGCATAAAGGAAAATGAGTGCATAACATGTCGGATGCGATCATACCAGCACTAAAGCACCGGATCCCATCAGAACTCCGAAGTTAAGCGTGCTTGGGCGAGAGTAGTACTAGGATGGGTGACCTCCTGGGAAGTCCTCGTGTTGCATCCCTTTTTTTTGCGTCTGGCGGCGACATTCATAGTGAAGTTACGACGATATTTTTTTATGGGCACTCGTGCTCGGCTATTTCTGATGGGAAACGGTGGTGGGGATGGAAAAGCGGGATGGGCATGGTACAAAATAGAGCAGACAAGGTGCGGGAGGGGCAAGCATAAAGGAAAATGAGTGCATAACATGTCGGATGCGATCATACCAGCACTAAAGCACCGGATCCCATCAGAACTCCGAAGTTAAGCGTGCTTGGGCGAGAGTAGTACTAGGATGGGTGACCTCCTGGGAAGTCCTCGTGTTGCATCCCTTTTTTTTGCGTCTGGCGGCGACATTCATAGTGAAGTTACGACGATATTTTTTTATGGGCACTCGTGCTCGGCTATTTCTGATGGGAAACGGTGGTGGGGATGGAAAAGCGGGATGGGCATGGTACAAAATAGAGCAGACAAGGTGCGGGAGGGGCAAGCATAAAGGAAAATGAGTGCATAACATGTCGGATGCGATCATACCAGCACTAAAGCACCGGATCCCATCAGAACTCCGAAGTTAAGCGTGCTTGGGCGAGAGTAGTACTAGGATGGGTGACCTCCTGGGAAGTCCTCGTGTTGCATCCCTTTTTTTTGCGTCTGGCGGCGACATTCATAGTGAAGTTACGACGATATTTTTTTATGGGCACTCGTGCTCGGCTATTTCTGATGGGAAACGGTGGTGGGGATGGAAAAGCGGGATGGGCATGGTACAAAATAGAGCAGACAAGGTGCGGGAGGGGCAAGCATAAAGGAAAATGAGTGCATAACATGTCGGATGCGATCATACCAGCACTAAAGCACCGGATCCCATCAGAACTCCGAAGTTAAGCGTGCTTGGGCGAGAGTAGTACTAGGATGGGTGACCTCCTGGGAAGTCCTCGTGTTGCATCCCTTTTTTTTGCGTCTGGCGGCGACATTCATAGTGAAGTTACGACGATATTTTTTTATGGGCACTCGTGCTCGGCTATTTCTGATGGGAAACGGTGGTGGGGATGGAAAAGCGGGATGGGCATGGTACAAAATAGAGCAGACAAGGTGCGGGAGGGGCAAGCATAAAGGAAAATGAGTGCATAACATGTCGGATGCGATCATACCAGCACTAAAGCACCGGATCCCATCAGAACTCCGAAGTTAAGCGTGCTTGGGCGAGAGTAGTACTAGGATGGGTGACCTCCTGGGAAGTCCTCGTGTTGCATCCCTTTTTTTTGCGTCTGGCGGCGACATTCATAGTGAAGTTACGACGATATTTTTTTATGGGCACTCGTGCTCGGCTATTTCTGATGGGAAACGGTGGTGGGGATGGAAAAGCGGGATGGGCATGGTACAAAATAGAGCAGACAAGGTGCGGGAGGGGCAAGCATAAAGGAAAATGAGTGCATAACATGTCGGATGCGATCATACCAGCACTAAAGCACCGGATCCCATCAGAACTCCGAAGTTAAGCGTGCTTGGGCGAGAGTAGTACTAGGATGGGTGACCTCCTGGGAAGTCCTCGTGTTGCATCCCTTTTTTTTTGCGTCTGGCGGCGACATTCATAGTGAAGTTACGACGATATTTTTTTATGGGCACTCGTGCTCGGCTATTTCTGATGGGAAACGGTGGTGGGGATGGAAAAGCGGGATGGGCATGGTACAAAATAGAGCAGACAAGGTGCGGGAGGGGCAAGCATAAAGGAAAATGAGTGCATAACATGTCGGATGCGATCATACCAGCACTAAAGCACCGGATCCCATCAGAACTCCGAAGTTAAGCGTGCTTGGGCGAGAGTAGTACTAGGATGGGTGACCTCCTGGGAAGTCCTCGTGTTGCATCCCTTTTTTTTGCGTCTGGCGGCGACATTCATAGTGAAGTTACGACGATATTTTTTTATGGGCACTCGTGCTCGGCTATTTCTGATGGGAAACGGTGGTGGGGATGGAAAAGCGGGATGGGCATGGTACAAAATAGAGCAGACAAGGTGCGGGAGGGGCAAGCATAAAGGAAAATGAGTGCATAACATGTCGGATGCGATCATACCAGCACTAAAGCACCGGATCCCATCAGAACTCCGAAGTTAAGCGTGCTTGGGCGAGAGTAGTACTAGGATGGGTGACCTCCTGGGAAGTCCTCGTGTTGCATCCCTTTTTTTTGCGTCTGGCGGCGACATTCATAGTGAAGTTACGACGATATTTTTTTATGGGCACTCGTGCTCGGCTATTTCTGATGGGAAACGGTGGTGGGGATGGAAAAGCGGGATGGGCATGGTACAAAATAGAGCAGACAAGGTGCGGGAGGGGCAAGCATAAAGGAAAATGAGTGCATAACATGTCGGATGCGATCATACCAGCACTAAAGCACCGGATCCCATCAGAACTCCGAAGTTAAGCGTGCTTGGGCGAGAGTAGTACTAGGATGGGTGACCTCCTGGGAAGTCCTCGTGTTGCATCCCTTTTTTTTGCGTCTGGCGGCGACATTCATAGTGAAGTTACGACGATATTTTTTTATGGGCACTCGTGCTCGGCTATTTCTGATGGGAAACGGTGGTGGGGATGGAAAAGCGGGATGGGCATGGTACAAAATAGAGCAGACAAGGTGCGGGAGGGGCAAGCATAAAGGAAAATGAGTGCATAACATGTCGGATGCGATCATACCAGCACTAAAGCACCGGATCCCATCAGAACTCCGAAGTTAAGCGTGCTTGGGCGAGAGTAGTACTAGGATGGGTGACCTCCTGGGAAGTCCTCGTGTTGCATCCCTTTTTTTTGCGTCTGGCGGCGACATTCATAGTGAAGTTACGACGATATTTTTTTATGGGCACTCGTGCTCGGCTATTTCTGATGGGAAACGGTGGTGGGGATGGAAAAGCGGGATGGGCATGGTACAAAATAGAGCAGACAAGGTGCGGGAGGGGCAAGCATAAAGGAAAATGAGTGCATAACATGTCGGATGCGATCATACCAGCACTAAAGCACCGGATCCCATCAGAACTCCGAAGTTAAGCGTGCTTGGGCGAGAGTAGTACTAGGATGGGTGACCTCCTGGGAAGTCCTCGTGTTGCATCCCTTTTTTTTGCGTCTGGCGGCGACATTCATAGTGAAGTTACGACGATATTTTTTTATGGGCACTCGTGCTCGGCTATTTCTGATGGGAAACGGTGGTGGGGATGGAAAAGCGGGATGGGCATGGTACAAAATAGAGCAGACAAGGTGCGGGAGGGGCAAGCATAAAGGAAAATGAGTGCATAACATGTCGGATGCGATCATACCAGCACTAAAGCACCGGATCCCATCAGAACTCCGAAGTTAAGCGTGCTTGGGCGAGAGTAGTACTAGGATGGGTGACCTCCTGGGAAGTCCTCGTGTTGCATCCCTTTTTTTTGCGTCTGGCGGCGACATTCATAGTGAAGTTACGACGATATTTTTTTATGGGCACTCGTGCTCGGCTATTTCTGATGGGAAACGGTGGTGGGGATGGAAAAGCGGGATGGGCATGGTACAAAATAGAGCAGACAAGGTGCGGGAGGGGCAAGCATAAAGGAAAATGAGTGCATAACATGTCGGATGCGATCATACCAGCACTAAAGCACCGGATCCCATCAGAACTCCGAAGTTAAGCGTGCTTGGGCGAGAGTAGTACTAGGATGGGTGACCTCCTGGGAAGTCCTCGTGTTGCATCCCTTTTTTTTGCGTCTGGCGGCGACATTCATAGTGAAGTTACGACGATATTTTTTTATGGGCACTCGTGCTCGGCTATTTCTGATGGGAAACGGTGGTGGGGATGGAAAAGCGGGATGGGCATGGTACAAAATAGAGCAGACAAGGTGCGGGAGGGGCAAGCATAAAGGAAAATGAGTGCATAACATGTCGGATGCGATCATACCAGCACTAAAGCACCGGATCCCATCAGAACTCCGAAGTTAAGCGTGCTTGGGCGAGAGTAGTACTAGGATGGGTGACCTCCTGGGAAGTCCTCGTGTTGCATCCCTTTTTTTTGCGTCTGGCGGCGACATTCATAGTGAAGTTACGACGATATTTTTTTATGGGCACTCGTGCTCGGCTATTTCTGATGGGAAACGGTGGTGGGGATGGAAAAGCGGGATGGGCATGGTACAAAATAGAGCAGACAAGGTGCGGGAGGGGCAAGCATAAAGGAAAATGAGTGCATAACATGTCGGATGCGATCATACCAGCACTAAAGCACCGGATCCCATCAGAACTCCGAAGTTAAGCGTGCTTGGGCGAGAGTAGTACTAGGATGGGTGACCTCCTGGGAAGTCCTCGTGTTGCATCCCTTTTTTTTGCGTCTGGCGGCGACATTCATAGTGAAGTTACGACGATATTTTTTTATGGGCACTCGTGCTCGGCTATTTCTGATGGGAAACGGTGGTGGGGATGGAAAAGCGGGATGGGCATGGTACAAAATAGAGCAGACAAGGTGCGGGAGGGGCAAGCATAAAGGAAAATGAGTGCATAACATGTCGGATGCGATCATACCAGCACTAAAGCACCGGATCCCATCAGAACTCCGAAGTTAAGCGTGCTTGGGCGAGAGTAGTACTAGGATGGGTGACCTCCTGGGAAGTCCTCGTGTTGCATCCCTTTTTTTTGCGTCTGGCGGCGACATTCATAGTGAAGTTACGACGATATTTTTTTATGGGCACTCGTGCTCGGCTATTTCTGATGGGAAACGGTGGTGGGGATGGAAAAGCGGGATGGGCATGGTACAAAATAGAGCAGACAAGGTGCGGGAGGGGCAAGCATAAAGGAAAATGAGTGCATAACATGTCGGATGCGATCATACCAGCACTAAAGCACCGGATCCCATCAGAACTCCGAAGTTAAGCGTGCTTGGGCGAGAGTAGTACTAGGATGGGTGACCTCCTGGGAAGTCCTCGTGTTGCATCCCTTTTTTTTTGCGTCTGGCGGCGACATTCATAGTGAAGTTACGACGATATTTTTTTATGGGCACTCGTGCTCGGCTATTTCTGATGGGAAACGGTGGTGGGGATGGAAAAGCGGGATGGGCATGGTACAAAATAGAGCAGACAAGGTGCGGGAGGGGCAAGCATAAAGGAAAATGAGTGCATAACATGTCGGATGCGATCATACCAGCACTAAAGCACCGGATCCCATCAGAACTCCGAAGTTAAGCGTGCTTGGGCGAGAGTAGTACTAGGATGGGTGACCTCCTGGGAAGTCCTCGTGTTGCATCCCTTTTTTTTGCGTCTGGCGGCGACATTCATAGTGAAGTTACGACGATATTTTTTTATGGGCACTCGTGCTCGGCTATTTCTGATGGGAAACGGTGGTGGGGATGGAAAAGCGGGATGGGCATGGTACAAAATAGAGCAGACAAGGTGCGGGAGGGGCAAGCATAAAGGAAAATGAGTGCATAACATGTCGGATGCGATCATACCAGCACTAAAGCACCGGATCCCATCAGAACTCCGAAGTTAAGCGTGCTTGGGCGAGAGTAGTACTAGGATGGGTGACCTCCTGGGAAGTCCTCGTGTTGCATCCCTTTTTTTTGCGTCTGGCGGCGACATTCATAGTGAAGTTACGACGATATTTTTTTATGGGCACTCGTGCTCGGCTATTTCTGATGGGAAACGGTGGTGGGGATGGAAAAGCGGGATGGGCATGGTACAAAATAGAGCAGACAAGGTGCGGGAGGGGCAAGCATAAAGGAAAATGAGTGCATAACATGTCGGATGCGATCATACCAGCACTAAAGCACCGGATCCCATCAGAACTCCGAAGTTAAGCGTGCTTGGGCGAGAGTAGTACTAGGATGGGTGACCTCCTGGGAAGTCCTCGTGTTGCATCCCTTTTTTTTGCGTCTGGCGGCGACATTCATAGTGAAGTTACGACGATATTTTTTTATGGGCACTCGTGCTCGGCTATTTCTGATGGGAAACGGTGGTGGGGATGGAAAAGCGGGATGGGCATGGTACAAAATAGAGCAGACAAGGTGCGGGAGGGGCAAGCATAAAGGAAAATGAGTGCATAACATGTCGGATGCGATCATACCAGCACTAAAGCACCGGATCCCATCAGAACTCCGAAGTTAAGCGTGCTTGGGCGAGAGTAGTACTAGGATGGGTGACCTCCTGGGAAGTCCTCGTGTTGCATCCCTTTTTTTTGCGTCTGGCGGCGACATTCATAGTGAAGTTACGACGATATTTTTTTATGGGCACTCGTGCTCGGCTATTTCTGATGGGAAACGGTGGTGGGGATGGAAAAGCGGGATGGGCATGGTACAAAATAGAGCAGACAAGGTGCGGGAGGGGCAAGCATAAAGGAAAATGAGTGCATAACATGTCGGATGCGATCATACCAGCACTAAAGCACCGGATCCCATCAGAACTCCGAAGTTAAGCGTGCTTGGGCGAGAGTAGTACTAGGATGGGTGACCTCCTGGGAAGTCCTCGTGTTGCATCCCTTTTTTTTGCGTCTGGCGGCGACATTCATAGTGAAGTTACGACGATATTTTTTTATGGGCACTCGTGCTCGGCTATTTCTGATGGGAAACGGTGGTGGGGATGGAAAAGCGGGATGGGCATGGTACAAAATAGAGCAGACAAGGTGCGGGAGGGGCAAGCATAAAGGAAAATGAGTGCATAACATGTCGGATGCGATCATACCAGCACTAAAGCACCGGATCCCATCAGAACTCCGAAGTTAAGCGTGCTTGGGCGAGAGTAGTACTAGGATGGGTGACCTCCTGGGAAGTCCTCGTGTTGCATCCCTTTTTTTTGCGTCTGGCGGCGACATTCATAGTGAAGTTACGACGATATTTTTTTATGGGCACTCGTGCTCGGCTATTTCTGATGGGAAACGGTGGTGGGGATGGAAAAGCGGGATGGGCATGGTACAAAATAGAGCAGACAAGGTGCGGGAGGGGCAAGCATAAAGGAAAATGAGTGCATAACATGTCGGATGCGATCATACCAGCACTAAAGCACCGGATCCCATCAGAACTCCGAAGTTAAGCGTGCTTGGGCGAGAGTAGTACTAGGATGGGTGACCTCCTGGGAAGTCCTCGTGTTGCATCCCTTTTTTTTGCGTCTGGCGGCGACATTCATAGTGAAGTTACGACGATATTTTTTTATGGGCACTCGTGCTCGGCTATTTCTGATGGGAAACGGTGGTGGGGATGGAAAAGCGGGATGGGCATGGTACAAAATAGAGCAGACAAGGTGCGGGAGGGGCAAGCATAAAGGAAAATGAGTGCATAACATGTCGGATGCGATCATACCAGCACTAAAGCACCGGATCCCATCAGAACTCCGAAGTTAAGCGTGCTTGGGCGAGAGTAGTACTAGGATGGGTGACCTCCTGGGAAGTCCTCGTGTTGCATCCCTTTTTTTTTGCGTCTGGCGGCGACATTCATAGTGAAGTTACGACGATATTTTTTTATGGGCACTCGTGCTCGGCTATTTCTGATGGGAAACGGTGGTGGGGATGGAAAAGCGGGATGGGCATGGTACAAAATAGAGCAGACAAGGTGCGGGAGGGGCAAGCATAAAGGAAAATGAGTGCATAACATGTCGGATGCGATCATACCAGCACTAAAGCACCGGATCCCATCAGAACTCCGAAGTTAAGCGTGCTTGGGCGAGAGTAGTACTAGGATGGGTGACCTCCTGGGAAGTCCTCGTGTTGCATCCCTTTTTTTTGCGTCTGGCGGCGACATTCATAGTGAAGTTACGACGATATTTTTTTATGGGCACTCGTGCTCGGCTATTTCTGATGGGAAACGGTGGTGGGGATGGAAAAGCGGGATGGGCATGGTACAAAATAGAGCAGACAAGGTGCGGGAGGGGCAAGCATAAAGGAAAATGAGTGCATAACATGTCGGATGCGATCATACCAGCACTAAAGCACCGGATCCCATCAGAACTCCGAAGTTAAGCGTGCTTGGGCGAGAGTAGTACTAGGATGGGTGACCTCCTGGGAAGTCCTCGTGTTGCATCCCTTTTTTTTGCGTCTGGCGGCGACATTCATAGTGAAGTTACGACGATATTTTTTTATGGGCACTCGTGCTCGGCTATTTCTGATGGGAAACGGTGGTGGGGATGGAAAAGCGGGATGGGCATGGTACAAAATAGAGCAGACAAGGTGCGGGAGGGGCAAGCATAAAGGAAAATGAGTGCATAACATGTCGGATGCGATCATACCAGCACTAAAGCACCGGATCCCATCAGAACTCCGAAGTTAAGCGTGCTTGGGCGAGAGTAGTACTAGGATGGGTGACCTCCTGGGAAGTCCTCGTGTTGCATCCCTTTTTTTTTGCGTCTGGCGGCGACATTCATAGTGAAGTTACGACGATATTTTTTTATGGGCACTCGTGCTCGGCTATTTCTGATGGGAAACGGTGGTGGGGATGGAAAAGCGGGATGGGCATGGTACAAAATAGAGCAGACAAGGTGCGGGAGGGGCAAGCATAAAGGAAAATGAGTGCATAACATGTCGGATGCGATCATACCAGCACTAAAGCACCGGATCCCATCAGAACTCCGAAGTTAAGCGTGCTTGGGCGAGAGTAGTACTAGGATGGGTGACCTCCTGGGAAGTCCTCGTGTTGCATCCCTTTTTTTTGCGTCTGGCGGCGACATTCATAGTGAAGTTACGACGATATTTTTTTATGGGCACTCGTGCTCGGCTATTTCTGATGGGAAACGGTGGTGGGGATGGAAAAGCGGGATGGGCATGGTACAAAATAGAGCAGACAAGGTGCGGGAGGGGCAAGCATAAAGGAAAATGAGTGCATAACATGTCGGATGCGATCATACCAGCACTAAAGCACCGGATCCCATCAGAACTCCGAAGTTAAGCGTGCTTGGGCGAGAGTAGTACTAGGATGGGTGACCTCCTGGGAAGTCCTCGTGTTGCATCCCTTTTTTTTGCGTCTGGCGGCGACATTCATAGTGAAGTTACGACGATATTTTTTTATGGGCACTCGTGCTCGGCTATTTCTGATGGGAAACGGTGGTGGGGATGGAAAAGCGGGATGGGCATGGTACAAAATAGAGCAGACAAGGTGCGGGAGGGGCAAGCATAAAGGAAAATGAGTGCATAACATGTCGGATGCGATCATACCAGCACTAAAGCACCGGATCCCATCAGAACTCCGAAGTTAAGCGTGCTTGGGCGAGAGTAGTACTAGGATGGGTGACCTCCTGGGAAGTCCTCGTGTTGCATCCCTTTTTTTTGCGTCTGGCGGCGACATTCATAGTGAAGTTACGACGATATTTTTTTATGGGCACTCGTGCTCGGCTATTTCTGATGGGAAACGGTGGTGGGGATGGAAAAGCGGGATGGGCATGGTACAAAATAGAGCAGACAAGGTGCGGGAGGGGCAAGCATAAAGGAAAATGAGTGCATAACATGTCGGATGCGATCATACCAGCACTAAAGCACCGGATCCCATCAGAACTCCGAAGTTAAGCGTGCTTGGGCGAGAGTAGTACTAGGATGGGTGACCTCCTGGGAAGTCCTCGTGTTGCATCCCTTTTTTTTGCGTCTGGCGGCGACATTCATAGTGAAGTTACGACGATATTTTTTTATGGGCACTCGTGCTCGGCTATTTCTGATGGGAAACGGTGGTGGGGATGGAAAAGCGGGATGGGCATGGTACAAAATAGAGCAGACAAGGTGCGGGAGGGGCAAGCATAAAGGAAAATGAGTGCATAACATGTCGGATGCGATCATACCAGCACTAAAGCACCGGATCCCATCAGAACTCCGAAGTTAAGCGTGCTTGGGCGAGAGTAGTACTAGGATGGGTGACCTCCTGGGAAGTCCTCGTGTTGCATCCCTTTTTTTTGCGTCTGGCGGCGACATTCATAGTGAAGTTACGACGATATTTTTTTATGGGCACTCGTGCTCGGCTATTTCTGATGGGAAACGGTGGTGGGGATGGAAAAGCGGGATGGGCATGGTACAAAATAGAGCAGACAAGGTGCGGGAGGGGCAAGCATAAAGGAAAATGAGTGCATAACATGTCGGATGCGATCATACCAGCACTAAAGCACCGGATCCCATCAGAACTCCGAAGTTAAGCGTGCTTGGGCGAGAGTAGTACTAGGATGGGTGACCTCCTGGGAAGTCCTCGTGTTGCATCCCTTTTTTTTGCGTCTGGCGGCGACATTCATAGTGAAGTTACGACGATATTTTTTTATGGGCACTCGTGCTCGGCTATTTCTGATGGGAAACGGTGGTGGGGATGGAAAAGCGGGATGGGCATGGTACAAAATAGAGCAGACAAGGTGCGGGAGGGGCAAGCATAAAGGAAAATGAGTGCATAACATGTCGGATGCGATCATACCAGCACTAAAGCACCGGATCCCATCAGAACTCCGAAGTTAAGCGTGCTTGGGCGAGAGTAGTACTAGGATGGGTGACCTCCTGGGAAGTCCTCGTGTTGCATCCCTTTTTTTTGCGTCTGGCGGCGACATTCATAGTGAAGTTACGACGATATTTTTTTATGGGCACTCGTGCTCGGCTATTTCTGATGGGAAACGGTGGTGGGGATGGAAAAGCGGGATGGGCATGGTACAAAATAGAGCAGACAAGGTGCGGGAGGGGCAAGCATAAAGGAAAATGAGTGCATAACATGTCGGATGCGATCATACCAGCACTAAAGCACCGGATCCCATCAGAACTCCGAAGTTAAGCGTGCTTGGGCGAGAGTAGTACTAGGATGGGTGACCTCCTGGGAAGTCCTCGTGTTGCATCCCTTTTTTTTGCGTCTGGCGGCGACATTCATAGTGAAGTTACGACGATATTTTTTTATGGGCACTCGTGCTCGGCTATTTCTGATGGGAAACGGTGGTGGGGATGGAAAAGCGGGATGGGCATGGTACAAAATAGAGCAGACAAGGTGCGGGAGGGGCAAGCATAAAGGAAAATGAGTGCATAACATGTCGGATGCGATCATACCAGCACTAAAGCACCGGATCCCATCAGAACTCCGAAGTTAAGCGTGCTTGGGCGAGAGTAGTACTAGGATGGGTGACCTCCTGGGAAGTCCTCGTGTTGCATCCCTTTTTTTTGCGTCTGGCGGCGACATTCATAGTGAAGTTACGACGATATTTTTTTATGGGCACTCGTGCTCGGCTATTTCTGATGGGAAACGGTGGTGGGGATGGAAAAGCGGGATGGGCATGGTACAAAATAGAGCAGACAAGGTGCGGGAGGGGCAAGCATAAAGGAAAATGAGTGCATAACATGTCGGATGCGATCATACCAGCACTAAAGCACCGGATCCCATCAGAACTCCGAAGTTAAGCGTGCTTGGGCGAGAGTAGTACTAGGATGGGTGACCTCCTGGGAAGTCCTCGTGTTGCATCCCTTTTTTTTGCGTCTGGCGGCGACATTCATAGTGAAGTTACGACGATATTTTTTTATGGGCACTCGTGCTCGGCTATTTCTGATGGGAAACGGTGGTGGGGATGGAAAAGCGGGATGGGCATGGTACAAAATAGAGCAGACAAGGTGCGGGAGGGGCAAGCATAAAGGAAAATGAGTGCATAACATGTCGGATGCGATCATACCAGCACTAAAGCACCGGATCCCATCAGAACTCCGAAGTTAAGCGTGCTTGGGCGAGAGTAGTACTAGGATGGGTGACCTCCTGGGAAGTCCTCGTGTTGCATCCCTTTTTTTTGCGTCTGGCGGCGACATTCATAGTGAAGTTACGACGATATTTTTTTATGGGCACTCGTGCTCGGCTATTTCTGATGGGAAACGGTGGTGGGGATGGAAAAGCGGGATGGGCATGGTACAAAATAGAGCAGACAAGGTGCGGGAGGGGCAAGCATAAAGGAAAATGAGTGCATAACATGTCGGATGCGATCATACCAGCACTAAAGCACCGGATCCCATCAGAACTCCGAAGTTAAGCGTGCTTGGGCGAGAGTAGTACTAGGATGGGTGACCTCCTGGGAAGTCCTCGTGTTGCATCCCTTTTTTTTGCGTCTGGCGGCGACATTCATAGTGAAGTTACGACGATATTTTTTTATGGGCACTCGTGCTCGGCTATTTCTGATGGGAAACGGTGGTGGGGATGGAAAAGCGGGATGGGCATGGTACAAAATAGAGCAGACAAGGTGCGGGAGGGGCAAGCATAAAGGAAAATGAGTGCATAACATGTCGGATGCGATCATACCAGCACTAAAGCACCGGATCCCATCAGAACTCCGAAGTTAAGCGTGCTTGGGCGAGAGTAGTACTAGGATGGGTGACCTCCTGGGAAGTCCTCGTGTTGCATCCCTTTTTTTTGCGTCTGGCGGCGACATTCATAGTGAAGTTACGACGATATTTTTTTATGGGCACTCGTGCTCGGCTATTTCTGATGGGAAACGGTGGTGGGGATGGAAAAGCGGGATGGGCATGGTACAAAATAGAGCAGACAAGGTGCGGGAGGGGCAAGCATAAAGGAAAATGAGTGCATAACATGTCGGATGCGATCATACCAGCACTAAAGCACCGGATCCCATCAGAACTCCGAAGTTAAGCGTGCTTGGGCGAGAGTAGTACTAGGATGGGTGACCTCCTGGGAAGTCCTCGTGTTGCATCCCTTTTTTTTGCGTCTGGCGGCGACATTCATAGTGAAGTTACGACGATATTTTTTTATGGGCACTCGTGCTCGGCTATTTCTGATGGGAAACGGTGGTGGGGATGGAAAAGCGGGATGGGCATGGTACAAAATAGAGCAGACAAGGTGCGGGAGGGGCAAGCATAAAGGAAAATGAGTGCATAACATGTCGGATGCGATCATACCAGCACTAAAGCACCGGATCCCATCAGAACTCCGAAGTTAAGCGTGCTTGGGCGAGAGTAGTACTAGGATGGGTGACCTCCTGGGAAGTCCTCGTGTTGCATCCCTTTTTTTTTGCGTCTGGCGGCGACATTCATAGTGAAGTTACGACGATATTTTTTTATGGGCACTCGTGCTCGGCTATTTCTGATGGGAAACGGTGGTGGGGATGGAAAAGCGGGATGGGCATGGTACAAAATAGAGCAGACAAGGTGCGGGAGGGGCAAGCATAAAGGAAAATGAGTGCATAACATGTCGGATGCGATCATACCAGCACTAAAGCACCGGATCCCATCAGAACTCCGAAGTTAAGCGTGCTTGGGCGAGAGTAGTACTAGGATGGGTGACCTCCTGGGAAGTCCTCGTGTTGCATCCCTTTTTTTTGCGTCTGGCGGCGACATTCATAGTGAAGTTACGACGATATTTTTTTATGGGCACTCGTGCTCGGCTATTTCTGATGGGAAACGGTGGTGGGGATGGAAAAGCGGGATGGGCATGGTACAAAATAGAGCAGACAAGGTGCGGGAGGGGCAAGCATAAAGGAAAATGAGTGCATAACATGTCGGATGCGATCATACCAGCACTAAAGCACCGGATCCCATCAGAACTCCGAAGTTAAGCGTGCTTGGGCGAGAGTAGTACTAGGATGGGTGACCTCCTGGGAAGTCCTCGTGTTGCATCCCTTTTTTTTGCGTCTGGCGGCGACATTCATAGTGAAGTTACGACGATATTTTTTTATGGGCACTCGTGCTCGGCTATTTCTGATGGGAAACGGTGGTGGGGATGGAAAAGCGGGATGGGCATGGTACAAAATAGAGCAGACAAGGTGCGGGAGGGGCAAGCATAAAGGAAAATGAGTGCATAACATGTCGGATGCGATCATACCAGCACTAAAGCACCGGATCCCATCAGAACTCCGAAGTTAAGCGTGCTTGGGCGAGAGTAGTACTAGGATGGGTGACCTCCTGGGAAGTCCTCGTGTTGCATCCCTTTTTTTTGCGTCTGGCGGCGACATTCATAGTGAAGTTACGACGATATTTTTTTATGGGCACTCGTGCTCGGCTATTTCTGATGGGAAACGGTGGTGGGGATGGAAAAGCGGGATGGGCATGGTACAAAATAGAGCAGACAAGGTGCGGGAGGGGCAAGCATAAAGGAAAATGAGTGCATAACATGTCGGATGCGATCATACCAGCACTAAAGCACCGGATCCCATCAGAACTCCGAAGTTAAGCGTGCTTGGGCGAGAGTAGTACTAGGATGGGTGACCTCCTGGGAAGTCCTCGTGTTGCATCCCTTTTTTTTGCGTCTGGCGGCGACATTCATAGTGAAGTTACGACGATATTTTTTTATGGGCACTCGTGCTCGGCTATTTCTGATGGGAAACGGTGGTGGGGATGGAAAAGCGGGATGGGCATGGTACAAAATAGAGCAGACAAGGTGCGGGAGGGGCAAGCATAAAGGAAAATGAGTGCATAACATGTCGGATGCGATCATACCAGCACTAAAGCACCGGATCCCATCAGAACTCCGAAGTTAAGCGTGCTTGGGCGAGAGTAGTACTAGGATGGGTGACCTCCTGGGAAGTCCTCGTGTTGCATCCCTTTTTTTTGCGTCTGGCGGCGACATTCATAGTGAAGTTACGACGATATTTTTTTATGGGCACTCGTGCTCGGCTATTTCTGATGGGAAACGGTGGTGGGGATGGAAAAGCGGGATGGGCATGGTACAAAATAGAGCAGACAAGGTGCGGGAGGGGCAAGCATAAAGGAAAATGAGTGCATAACATGTCGGATGCGATCATACCAGCACTAAAGCACCGGATCCCATCAGAACTCCGAAGTTAAGCGTGCTTGGGCGAGAGTAGTACTAGGATGGGTGACCTCCTGGGAAGTCCTCGTGTTGCATCCCTTTTTTTTGCGTCTGGCGGCGACATTCATAGTGAAGTTACGACGATATTTTTTTATGGGCACTCGTGCTCGGCTATTTCTGATGGGAAACGGTGGTGGGGATGGAAAAGCGGGATGGGCATGGTACAAAATAGAGCAGACAAGGTGCGGGAGGGGCAAGCATAAAGGAAAATGAGTGCATAACATGTCGGATGCGATCATACCAGCACTAAAGCACCGGATCCCATCAGAACTCCGAAGTTAAGCGTGCTTGGGCGAGAGTAGTACTAGGATGGGTGACCTCCTGGGAAGTCCTCGTGTTGCATCCCTTTTTTTTGCGTCTGGCGGCGACATTCATAGTGAAGTTACGACGATATTTTTTTATGGGCACTCGTGCTCGGCTATTTCTGATGGGAAACGGTGGTGGGGATGGAAAAGCGGGATGGGCATGGTACAAAATAGAGCAGACAAGGTGCGGGAGGGGCAAGCATAAAGGAAAATGAGTGCATAACATGTCGGATGCGATCATACCAGCACTAAAGCACCGGATCCCATCAGAACTCCGAAGTTAAGCGTGCTTGGGCGAGAGTAGTACTAGGATGGGTGACCTCCTGGGAAGTCCTCGTGTTGCATCCCTTTTTTTTGCGTCTGGCGGCGACATTCATAGTGAAGTTACGACGATATTTTTTTATGGGCACTCGTGCTCGGCTATTTCTGATGGGAAACGGTGGTGGGGATGGAAAAGCGGGATGGGCATGGTACAAAATAGAGCAGACAAGGTGCGGGAGGGGCAAGCATAAAGGAAAATGAGTGCATAACATGTCGGATGCGATCATACCAGCACTAAAGCACCGGATCCCATCAGAACTCCGAAGTTAAGCGTGCTTGGGCGAGAGTAGTACTAGGATGGGTGACCTCCTGGGAAGTCCTCGTGTTGCATCCCTTTTTTTTGCGTCTGGCGGCGACATTCATAGTGAAGTTACGACGATATTTTTTTATGGGCACTCGTGCTCGGCTATTTCTGATGGGAAACGGTGGTGGGGATGGAAAAGCGGGATGGGCATGGTACAAAATAGAGCAGACAAGGTGCGGGAGGGGCAAGCATAAAGGAAAATGAGTGCATAACATGTCGGATGCGATCATACCAGCACTAAAGCACCGGATCCCATCAGAACTCCGAAGTTAAGCGTGCTTGGGCGAGAGTAGTACTAGGATGGGTGACCTCCTGGGAAGTCCTCGTGTTGCATCCCTTTTTTTTGCGTCTGGCGGCGACATTCATAGTGAAGTTACGACGATATTTTTTTATGGGCACTCGTGCTCGGCTATTTCTGATGGGAAACGGTGGTGGGGATGGAAAAGCGGGATGGGCATGGTACAAAATAGAGCAGACAAGGTGCGGGAGGGGCAAGCATAAAGGAAAATGAGTGCATAACATGTCGGATGCGATCATACCAGCACTAAAGCACCGGATCCCATCAGAACTCCGAAGTTAAGCGTGCTTGGGCGAGAGTAGTACTAGGATGGGTGACCTCCTGGGAAGTCCTCGTGTTGCATCCCTTTTTTTTGCGTCTGGCGGCGACATTCATAGTGAAGTTACGACGATATTTTTTTATGGGCACTCGTGCTCGGCTATTTCTGATGGGAAACGGTGGTGGGGATGGAAAAGCGGGATGGGCATGGTACAAAATAGAGCAGACAAGGTGCGGGAGGGGCAAGCATAAAGGAAAATGAGTGCATAACATGTCGGATGCGATCATACCAGCACTAAAGCACCGGATCCCATCAGAACTCCGAAGTTAAGCGTGCTTGGGCGAGAGTAGTACTAGGATGGGTGACCTCCTGGGAAGTCCTCGTGTTGCATCCCTTTTTTTTGCGTCTGGCGGCGACATTCATAGTGAAGTTACGACGATATTTTTTTATGGGCACTCGTGCTCGGCTATTTCTGATGGGAAACGGTGGTGGGGATGGAAAAGCGGGATGGGCATGGTACAAAATAGAGCAGACAAGGTGCGGGAGGGGCAAGCATAAAGGAAAATGAGTGCATAACATGTCGGATGCGATCATACCAGCACTAAAGCACCGGATCCCATCAGAACTCCGAAGTTAAGCGTGCTTGGGCGAGAGTAGTACTAGGATGGGTGACCTCCTGGGAAGTCCTCGTGTTGCATCCCTTTTTTTTGCGTCTGGCGGCGACATTCATAGTGAAGTTACGACGATATTTTTTTATGGGCACTCGTGCTCGGCTATTTCTGATGGGAAACGGTGGTGGGGATGGAAAAGCGGGATGGGCATGGTACAAAATAGAGCAGACAAGGTGCGGGAGGGGCAAGCATAAAGGAAAATGAGTGCATAACATGTCGGATGCGATCATACCAGCACTAAAGCACCGGATCCCATCAGAACTCCGAAGTTAAGCGTGCTTGGGCGAGAGTAGTACTAGGATGGGTGACCTCCTGGGAAGTCCTCGTGTTGCATCCCTTTTTTTTGCGTCTGGCGGCGACATTCATAGTGAAGTTACGACGATATTTTTTTATGGGCACTCGTGCTCGGCTATTTCTGATGGGAAACGGTGGTGGGGATGGAAAAGCGGGATGGGCATGGTACAAAATAGAGCAGACAAGGTGCGGGAGGGGCAAGCATAAAGGAAAATGAGTGCATAACATGTCGGATGCGATCATACCAGCACTAAAGCACCGGATCCCATCAGAACTCCGAAGTTAAGCGTGCTTGGGCGAGAGTAGTACTAGGATGGGTGACCTCCTGGGAAGTCCTCGTGTTGCATCCCTTTTTTTTGCGTCTGGCGGCGACATTCATAGTGAAGTTACGACGATATTTTTTTATGGGCACTCGTGCTCGGCTATTTCTGATGGGAAACGGTGGTGGGGATGGAAAAGCGGGATGGGCATGGTACAAAATAGAGCAGACAAGGTGCGGGAGGGGCAAGCATAAAGGAAAATGAGTGCATAACATGTCGGATGCGATCATACCAGCACTAAAGCACCGGATCCCATCAGAACTCCGAAGTTAAGCGTGCTTGGGCGAGAGTAGTACTAGGATGGGTGACCTCCTGGGAAGTCCTCGTGTTGCATCCCTTTTTTTTGCGTCTGGCGGCGACATTCATAGTGAAGTTACGACGATATTTTTTTATGGGCACTCGTGCTCGGCTATTTCTGATGGGAAACGGTGGTGGGGATGGAAAAGCGGGATGGGCATGGTACAAAATAGAGCAGACAAGGTGCGGGAGGGGCAAGCATAAAGGAAAATGAGTGCATAACATGTCGGATGCGATCATACCAGCACTAAAGCACCGGATCCCATCAGAACTCCGAAGTTAAGCGTGCTTGGGCGAGAGTAGTACTAGGATGGGTGACCTCCTGGGAAGTCCTCGTGTTGCATCCCTTTTTTTTGCGTCTGGCGGCGACATTCATAGTGAAGTTACGACGATATTTTTTTATGGGCACTCGTGCTCGGCTATTTCTGATGGGAAACGGTGGTGGGGATGGAAAAGCGGGATGGGCATGGTACAAAATAGAGCAGACAAGGTGCGGGAGGGGCAAGCATAAAGGAAAATGAGTGCATAACATGTCGGATGCGATCATACCAGCACTAAAGCACCGGATCCCATCAGAACTCCGAAGTTAAGCGTGCTTGGGCGAGAGTAGTACTAGGATGGGTGACCTCCTGGGAAGTCCTCGTGTTGCATCCCTTTTTTTTGCGTCTGGCGGCGACATTCATAGTGAAGTTACGACGATATTTTTTTATGGGCACTCGTGCTCGGCTATTTCTGATGGGAAACGGTGGTGGGGATGGAAAAGCGGGATGGGCATGGTACAAAATAGAGCAGACAAGGTGCGGGAGGGGCAAGCATAAAGGAAAATGAGTGCATAACATGTCGGATGCGATCATACCAGCACTAAAGCACCGGATCCCATCAGAACTCCGAAGTTAAGCGTGCTTGGGCGAGAGTAGTACTAGGATGGGTGACCTCCTGGGAAGTCCTCGTGTTGCATCCCTTTTTTTTGCGTCTGGCGGCGACATTCATAGTGAAGTTACGACGATATTTTTTTATGGGCACTCGTGCTCGGCTATTTCTGATGGGAAACGGTGGTGGGGATGGAAAAGCGGGATGGGCATGGTACAAAATAGAGCAGACAAGGTGCGGGAGGGGCAAGCATAAAGGAAAATGAGTGCATAACATGTCGGATGCGATCATACCAGCACTAAAGCACCGGATCCCATCAGAACTCCGAAGTTAAGCGTGCTTGGGCGAGAGTAGTACTAGGATGGGTGACCTCCTGGGAAGTCCTCGTGTTGCATCCCTTTTTTTTGCGTCTGGCGGCGACATTCATAGTGAAGTTACGACGATATTTTTTTATGGGCACTCGTGCTCGGCTATTTCTGATGGGAAACGGTGGTGGGGATGGAAAAGCGGGATGGGCATGGTACAAAATAGAGCAGACAAGGTGCGGGAGGGGCAAGCATAAAGGAAAATGAGTGCATAACATGTCGGATGCGATCATACCAGCACTAAAGCACCGGATCCCATCAGAACTCCGAAGTTAAGCGTGCTTGGGCGAGAGTAGTACTAGGATGGGTGACCTCCTGGGAAGTCCTCGTGTTGCATCCCTTTTTTTTGCGTCTGGCGGCGACATTCATAGTGAAGTTACGACGATATTTTTTTATGGGCACTCGTGCTCGGCTATTTCTGATGGGAAACGGTGGTGGGGATGGAAAAGCGGGATGGGCATGGTACAAAATAGAGCAGACAAGGTGCGGGAGGGGCAAGCATAAAGGAAAATGAGTGCATAACATGTCGGATGCGATCATACCAGCACTAAAGCACCGGATCCCATCAGAACTCCGAAGTTAAGCGTGCTTGGGCGAGAGTAGTACTAGGATGGGTGACCTCCTGGGAAGTCCTCGTGTTGCATCCCTTTTTTTTGCGTCTGGCGGCGACATTCATAGTGAAGTTACGACGATATTTTTTTATGGGCACTCGTGCTCGGCTATTTCTGATGGGAAACGGTGGTGGGGATGGAAAAGCGGGATGGGCATGGTACAAAATAGAGCAGACAAGGTGCGGGAGGGGCAAGCATAAAGGAAAATGAGTGCATAACATGTCGGATGCGATCATACCAGCACTAAAGCACCGGATCCCATCAGAACTCCGAAGTTAAGCGTGCTTGGGCGAGAGTAGTACTAGGATGGGTGACCTCCTGGGAAGTCCTCGTGTTGCATCCCTTTTTTTTGCGTCTGGCGGCGACATTCATAGTGAAGTTACGACGATATTTTTTTATGGGCACTCGTGCTCGGCTATTTCTGATGGGAAACGGTGGTGGGGATGGAAAAGCGGGATGGGCATGGTACAAAATAGAGCAGACAAGGTGCGGGAGGGGCAAGCATAAAGGAAAATGAGTGCATAACATGTCGGATGCGATCATACCAGCACTAAAGCACCGGATCCCATCAGAACTCCGAAGTTAAGCGTGCTTGGGCGAGAGTAGTACTAGGATGGGTGACCTCCTGGGAAGTCCTCGTGTTGCATCCCTTTTTTTTGCGTCTGGCGGCGACATTCATAGTGAAGTTACGACGATATTTTTTTATGGGCACTCGTGCTCGGCTATTTCTGATGGGAAACGGTGGTGGGGATGGAAAAGCGGGATGGGCATGGTACAAAATAGAGCAGACAAGGTGCGGGAGGGGCAAGCATAAAGGAAAATGAGTGCATAACATGTCGGATGCGATCATACCAGCACTAAAGCACCGGATCCCATCAGAACTCCGAAGTTAAGCGTGCTTGGGCGAGAGTAGTACTAGGATGGGTGACCTCCTGGGAAGTCCTCGTGTTGCATCCCTTTTTTTTGCGTCTGGCGGCGACATTCATAGTGAAGTTACGACGATATTTTTTTATGGGCACTCGTGCTCGGCTATTTCTGATGGGAAACGGTGGTGGGGATGGAAAAGCGGGATGGGCATGGTACAAAATAGAGCAGACAAGGTGCGGGAGGGGCAAGCATAAAGGAAAATGAGTGCATAACATGTCGGATGCGATCATACCAGCACTAAAGCACCGGATCC
This sequence comes from Lolium multiflorum, assembly GCA_030979885.1. Taxonomy (NCBI): domain Eukaryota; kingdom Viridiplantae; phylum Streptophyta; class Magnoliopsida; order Poales; family Poaceae; genus Lolium; species Lolium multiflorum. The sequence continues at coordinate 185,330 of JAUUTY010000687.1, read as the reverse complement.
CATCAGAACTCCGAAGTTAAGCGTGCTTGGGCGAGAGTAGTACTAGGATGGGTGACCTCCTGGGAAGTCCTCGTGTTGCATCCCTTTTTTTTGCGTCTGGCGGCGACATTCATAGTGAAGTTACGACGATATTTTTTTATGGGCACTCGTGCTCGGCTATTTCTGATGGGAAACGGTGGTGGGGATGGAAAAGCGGGATGGGCATGGTACAAAATAGAGCAGACAAGGTGCGGGAGGGGCAAGCATAAAGGAAAATGAGTGCATAACATGTCGGATGCGATCATACCAGCACTAAAGCACCGGATCCCATCAGAACTCCGAAGTTAAGCGTGCTTGGGCGAGAGTAGTACTAGGATGGGTGACCTCCTGGGAAGTCCTCGTGTTGCATCCCTTTTTTTTGCGTCTGGCGGCGACATTCATAGTGAAGTTACGACGATATTTTTTTATGGGCACTCGTGCTCGGCTATTTCTGATGGGAAACGGTGGTGGGGATGGAAAAGCGGGATGGGCATGGTACAAAATAGAGCAGACAAGGTGCGGGAGGGGCAAGCATAAAGGAAAATGAGTGCATAACATGTCGGATGCGATCATACCAGCACTAAAGCACCGGATCCCATCAGAACTCCGAAGTTAAGCGTGCTTGGGCGAGAGTAGTACTAGGATGGGTGACCTCCTGGGAAGTCCTCGTGTTGCATCCCTTTTTTTTGCGTCTGGCGGCGACATTCATAGTGAAGTTACGACGATATTTTTTTATGGGCACTCGTGCTCGGCTATTTCTGATGGGAAACGGTGGTGGGGATGGAAAAGCGGGATGGGCATGGTACAAAATAGAGCAGACAAGGTGCGGGAGGGGCAAGCATAAAGGAAAATGAGTGCATAACATGTCGGATGCGATCATACCAGCACTAAAGCACCGGATCCCATCAGAACTCCGAAGTTAAGCGTGCTTGGGCGAGAGTAGTACTAGGATGGGTGACCTCCTGGGAAGTCCTCGTGTTGCATCCCTTTTTTTTGCGTCTGGCGGCGACATTCATAGTGAAGTTACGACGATATTTTTTTATGGGCACTCGTGCTCGGCTATTTCTGATGGGAAACGGTGGTGGGGATGGAAAAGCGGGATGGGCATGGTACAAAATAGAGCAGACAAGGTGCGGGAGGGGCAAGCATAAAGGAAAATGAGTGCATAACATGTCGGATGCGATCATACCAGCACTAAAGCACCGGATCCCATCAGAACTCCGAAGTTAAGCGTGCTTGGGCGAGAGTAGTACTAGGATGGGTGACCTCCTGGGAAGTCCTCGTGTTGCATCCCTTTTTTTTGCGTCTGGCGGCGACATTCATAGTGAAGTTACGACGATATTTTTTTATGGGCACTCGTGCTCGGCTATTTCTGATGGGAAACGGTGGTGGGGATGGAAAAGCGGGATGGGCATGGTACAAAATAGAGCAGACAAGGTGCGGGAGGGGCAAGCATAAAGGAAAATGAGTGCATAACATGTCGGATGCGATCATACCAGCACTAAAGCACCGGATCCCATCAGAACTCCGAAGTTAAGCGTGCTTGGGCGAGAGTAGTACTAGGATGGGTGACCTCCTGGGAAGTCCTCGTGTTGCATCCCTTTTTTTTGCGTCTGGCGGCGACATTCATAGTGAAGTTACGACGATATTTTTTTATGGGCACTCGTGCTCGGCTATTTCTGATGGGAAACGGTGGTGGGGATGGAAAAGCGGGATGGGCATGGTACAAAATAGAGCAGACAAGGTGCGGGAGGGGCAAGCATAAAGGAAAATGAGTGCATAACATGTCGGATGCGATCATACCAGCACTAAAGCACCGGATCCCATCAGAACTCCGAAGTTAAGCGTGCTTGGGCGAGAGTAGTACTAGGATGGGTGACCTCCTGGGAAGTCCTCGTGTTGCATCCCTTTTTTTTGCGTCTGGCGGCGACATTCATAGTGAAGTTACGACGATATTTTTTTATGGGCACTCGTGCTCGGCTATTTCTGATGGGAAACGGTGGTGGGGATGGAAAAGCGGGATGGGCATGGTACAAAATAGAGCAGACAAGGTGCGGGAGGGGCAAGCATAAAGGAAAATGAGTGCATAACATGTCGGATGCGATCATACCAGCACTAAAGCACCGGATCCCATCAGAACTCCGAAGTTAAGCGTGCTTGGGCGAGAGTAGTACTAGGATGGGTGACCTCCTGGGAAGTCCTCGTGTTGCATCCCTTTTTTTTGCGTCTGGCGGCGACATTCATAGTGAAGTTACGACGATATTTTTTTATGGGCACTCGTGCTCGGCTATTTCTGATGGGAAACGGTGGTGGGGATGGAAAAGCGGGATGGGCATGGTACAAAATAGAGCAGACAAGGTGCGGGAGGGGCAAGCATAAAGGAAAATGAGTGCATAACATGTCGGATGCGATCATACCAGCACTAAAGCACCGGATCCCATCAGAACTCCGAAGTTAAGCGTGCTTGGGCGAGAGTAGTACTAGGATGGGTGACCTCCTGGGAAGTCCTCGTGTTGCATCCCTTTTTTTTGCGTCTGGCGGCGACATTCATAGTGAAGTTACGACGATATTTTTTTATGGGCACTCGTGCTCGGCTATTTCTGATGGGAAACGGTGGTGGGGATGGAAAAGCGGGATGGGCATGGTACAAAATAGAGCAGACAAGGTGCGGGAGGGGCAAGCATAAAGGAAAATGAGTGCATAACATGTCGGATGCGATCATACCAGCACTAAAGCACCGGATCCCATCAGAACTCCGAAGTTAAGCGTGCTTGGGCGAGAGTAGTACTAGGATGGGTGACCTCCTGGGAAGTCCTCGTGTTGCATCCCTTTTTTTTGCGTCTGGCGGCGACATTCATAGTGAAGTTACGACGATATTTTTTTATGGGCACTCGTGCTCGGCTATTTCTGATGGGAAACGGTGGTGGGGATGGAAAAGCGGGATGGGCATGGTACAAAATAGAGCAGACAAGGTGCGGGAGGGGCAAGCATAAAGGAAAATGAGTGCATAACATGTCGGATGCGATCATACCAGCACTAAAGCACCGGATCCCATCAGAACTCCGAAGTTAAGCGTGCTTGGGCGAGAGTAGTACTAGGATGGGTGACCTCCTGGGAAGTCCTCGTGTTGCATCCCTTTTTTTTGCGTCTGGCGGCGACATTCATAGTGAAGTTACGACGATATTTTTTTATGGGCACTCGTGCTCGGCTATTTCTGATGGGAAACGGTGGTGGGGATGGAAAAGCGGGATGGGCATGGTACAAAATAGAGCAGACAAGGTGCGGGAGGGGCAAGCATAAAGGAAAATGAGTGCATAACATGTCGGATGCGATCATACCAGCACTAAAGCACCGGATCCCATCAGAACTCCGAAGTTAAGCGTGCTTGGGCGAGAGTAGTACTAGGATGGGTGACCTCCTGGGAAGTCCTCGTGTTGCATCCCTTTTTTTTGCATCTGGCGGCGACATTCATAGTGAAGTTACGACGATATTTTTTTATGGGCACTCGTGCTCGGCTATTTCTGATGGGAAACGGTGGTGGGGATGGAAAAGCGGGATGGGCATGGTACAAAATAGAGCAGACAAGGTGCGGGAGGGGCAAGCATAAAGGAAAATGAGTGCATAACATGTCGGATGCGATCATACCAGCACTAAAGCACCGGATCCCATCAGAACTCCGAAGTTAAGCGTGCTTGGGCGAGAGTAGTACTAGGATGGGTGACCTCCTGGGAAGTCCTCGTGTTGCATCCCTTTTTTTTGCGTCTGGCGGCGACATTCATAGTGAAGTTACGACGATATTTTTTTATGGGCACTCGTGCTCGGCTATTTCTGATGGGAAACGGTGGTGGGGATGGAAAAGCGGGATGGGCATGGTACAAAATAGAGCAGACAAGGTGCGGGAGGGGCAAGCATAAAGGAAAATGAGTGCATAACATGTCGGATGCGATCATACCAGCACTAAAGCACCGGATCCCATCAGAACTCCGAAGTTAAGCGTGCTTGGGCGAGAGTAGTACTAGGATGGGTGACCTCCTGGGAAGTCCTCGTGTTGCATCCCTTTTTTTTGCGTCTGGCGGCGACATTCATAGTGAAGTTACGACGATATTTTTTTATGGGCACTCGTGCTCGGCTATTTCTGATGGGAAACGGTGGTGGGGATGGAAAAGCGGGATGGGCATGGTACAAAATAGAGCAGACAAGGTGCGGGAGGGGCAAGCATAAAGGAAAATGAGTGCATAACATGTCGGATGCGATCATACCAGCACTAAAGCACCGGATCCCATCAGAACTCCGAAGTTAAGCGTGCTTGGGCGAGAGTAGTACTAGGATGGGTGACCTCCTGGGAAGTCCTCGTGTTGCATCCCTTTTTTTTTGCGTCTGGCGGCGACATTCATAGTGAAGTTACGACGATATTTTTTTATGGGCACTCGTGCTCGGCTATTTCTGATGGGAAACGGTGGTGGGGATGGAAAAGCGGGATGGGCATGGTACAAAATAGAGCAGACAAGGTGCGGGAGGGGCAAGCATAAAGGAAAATGAGTGCATAACATGTCGGATGCGATCATACCAGCACTAAAGCACCGGATCCCATCAGAACTCCGAAGTTAAGCGTGCTTGGGCGAGAGTAGTACTAGGATGGGTGACCTCCTGGGAAGTCCTCGTGTTGCATCCCTTTTTTTTGCGTCTGGCGGCGACATTCATAGTGAAGTTACGACGATATTTTTTTATGGGCACTCGTGCTCGGCTATTTCTGATGGGAAACGGTGGTGGGGATGGAAAAGCGGGATGGGCATGGTACAAAATAGAGCAGACAAGGTGCGGGAGGGGCAAGCATAAAGGAAAATGAGTGCATAACATGTCGGATGCGATCATACCAGCACTAAAGCACCGGATCCCATCAGAACTCCGAAGTTAAGCGTGCTTGGGCGAGAGTAGTACTAGGATGGGTGACCTCCTGGGAAGTCCTCGTGTTGCATCCCTTTTTTTTGCATCTGGCGGCGACATTCATAGTGAAGTTACGACGATATTTTTTTATGGGCACTCGTGCTCGGCTATTTCTGATGGGAAACGGTGGTGGGGATGGAAAAGCGGGATGGGCATGGTACAAAATAGAGCAGACAAGGTGCGGGAGGGGCAAGCATAAAGGAAAATGAGTGCATAACATGTCGGATGCGATCATACCAGCACTAAAGCACCGGATCCCATCAGAACTCCGAAGTTAAGCGTGCTTGGGCGAGAGTAGTACTAGGATGGGTGACCTCCTGGGAAGTCCTCGTGTTGCATCCCTTTTTTTTGCGTCTGGCGGCGACATTCATAGTGAAGTTACGACGATATTTTTTTATGGGCACTCGTGCTCGGCTATTTCTGATGGGAAACGGTGGTGGGGATGGAAAAGCGGGATGGGCATGGTACAAAATAGAGCAGACAAGGTGCGGGAGGGGCAAGCATAAAGGAAAATGAGTGCATAACATGTCGGATGCGATCATACCAGCACTAAAGCACCGGATCCCATCAGAACTCCGAAGTTAAGCGTGCTTGGGCGAGAGTAGTACTAGGATGGGTGACCTCCTGGGAAGTCCTCGTGTTGCATCCCTTTTTTTTGCGTCTGGCGGCGACATTCATAGTGAAGTTACGACGATATTTTTTTATGGGCACTCGTGCTCGGCTATTTCTGATGGGAAACGGTGGTGGGGATGGAAAAGCGGGATGGGCATGGTACAAAATAGAGCAGACAAGGTGCGGGAGGGGCAAGCATAAAGGAAAATGAGTGCATAACATGTCGGATGCGATCATACCAGCACTAAAGCACCGGATCCCATCAGAACTCCGAAGTTAAGCGTGCTTGGGCGAGAGTAGTACTAGGATGGGTGACCTCCTGGGAAGTCCTCGTGTTGCATCCCTTTTTTTTGCGTCTGGCGGCGACATTCATAGTGAAGTTACGACGATATTTTTTTATGGGCACTCGTGCTCGGCTATTTCTGATGGGAAACGGTGGTGGGGATGGAAAAGCGGGATGGGCATGGTACAAAATAGAGCAGACAAGGTGCGGGAGGGGCAAGCATAAAGGAAAATGAGTGCATAACATGTCGGATGCGATCATACCAGCACTAAAGCACCGGATCCCATCAGAACTCCGAAGTTAAGCGTGCTTGGGCGAGAGTAGTACTAGGATGGGTGACCTCCTGGGAAGTCCTCGTGTTGCATCCCTTTTTTTTGCGTCTGGCGGCGACATTCATAGTGAAGTTACGACGATATTTTTTTATGGGCACTCGTGCTCGGCTATTTCTGATGGGAAACGGTGGTGGGGATGGAAAAGCGGGATGGGCATGGTACAAAATAGAGCAGACAAGGTGCGGGAGGGGCAAGCATAAAGGAAAATGAGTGCATAACATGTCGGATGCGATCATACCAGCACTAAAGCACCGGATCCCATCAGAACTCCGAAGTTAAGCGTGCTTGGGCGAGAGTAGTACTAGGATGGGTGACCTCCTGGGAAGTCCTCGTGTTGCATCCCTTTTTTTTGCATCTGGCGGCGACATTCATAGTGAAGTTACGACGATATTTTTTTATGGGCACTCGTGCTCGGCTATTTCTGATGGGAAACGGTGGTGGGGATGGAAAAGCGGGATGGGCATGGTACAAAATAGAGCAGACAAGGTGCGGGAGGGGCAAGCATAAAGGAAAATGAGTGCATAACATGTCGGATGCGATCATACCAGCACTAAAGCACCGGATCCCATCAGAACTCCGAAGTTAAGCGTGCTTGGGCGAGAGTAGTACTAGGATGGGTGACCTCCTGGGAAGTCCTCGTGTTGCATCCCTTTTTTTTGCGTCTGGCGGCGACATTCATAGTGAAGTTACGACGATATTTTTTTATGGGCACTCGTGCTCGGCTATTTCTGATGGGAAACGGTGGTGGGGATGGAAAAGCGGGATGGGCATGGTACAAAATAGAGCAGACAAGGTGCGGGAGGGGCAAGCATAAAGGAAAATGAGTGCATAACATGTCGGATGCGATCATACCAGCACTAAAGCACCGGATCCCATCAGAACTCCGAAGTTAAGCGTGCTTGGGCGAGAGTAGTACTAGGATGGGTGACCTCCTGGGAAGTCCTCGTGTTGCATCCCTTTTTTTTGCGTCTGGCGGCGACATTCATAGTGAAGTTACGACGATATTTTTTTATGGGCACTCGTGCTCGGCTATTTCTGATGGGAAACGGTGGTGGGGATGGAAAAGCGGGATGGGCATGGTACAAAATAGAGCAGACAAGGTGCGGGAGGGGCAAGCATAAAGGAAAATGAGTGCATAACATGTCGGATGCGATCATACCAGCACTAAAGCACCGGATCCCATCAGAACTCCGAAGTTAAGCGTGCTTGGGCGAGAGTAGTACTAGGATGGGTGACCTCCTGGGAAGTCCTCGTGTTGCATCCCTTTTTTTTTGCATCTGGCGGCGACATTCATAGTGAAGTTACGACGATATTTTTTTATGGGCACTCGTGCTCGGCTATTTCTGATGGGAAACGGTGGTGGGGATGGAAAAGCGGGATGGGCATGGTACAAAATAGAGCAGACAAGGTGCGGGAGGGGCAAGCATAAAGGAAAATGAGTGCATAACATGTCGGATGCGATCATACCAGCACTAAAGCACCGGATCCCATCAGAACTCCGAAGTTAAGCGTGCTTGGGCGAGAGTAGTACTAGGATGGGTGACCTCCTGGGAAGTCCTCGTGTTGCATCCCTTTTTTTTGCGTCTGGCGGCGACATTCATAGTGAAGTTACGACGATATTTTTTTATGGGCACTCGTGCTCGGCTATTTCTGATGGGAAACGGTGGTGGGGATGGAAAAGCGGGATGGGCATGGTACAAAATAGAGCAGACAAGGTGCGGGAGGGGCAAGCATAAAGGAAAATGAGTGCATAACATGTCGGATGCGATCATACCAGCACTAAAGCACCGGATCCCATCAGAACTCCGAAGTTAAGCGTGCTTGGGCGAGAGTAGTACTAGGATGGGTGACCTCCTGGGAAGTCCTCGTGTTGCATCCCTTTTTTTTGCGTCTGGCGGCGACATTCATAGTGAAGTTACGACGATATTTTTTTATGGGCACTCGTGCTCGGCTATTTCTGATGGGAAACGGTGGTGGGGATGGAAAAGCGGGATGGGCATGGTACAAAATAGAGCAGACAAGGTGCGGGAGGGGCAAGCATAAAGGAAAATGAGTGCATAACATGTCGGATGCGATCATACCAGCACTAAAGCACCGGATCCCATCAGAACTCCGAAGTTAAGCGTGCTTGGGCGAGAGTAGTACTAGGATGGGTGACCTCCTGGGAAGTCCTCGTGTTGCATCCCTTTTTTTTGCGTCTGGCGGCGACATTCATAGTGAAGTTACGACGATATTTTTTTATGGGCACTCGTGCTCGGCTATTTCTGATGGGAAACGGTGGTGGGGATGGAAAAGCGGGATGGGCATGGTACAAAATAGAGCAGACAAGGTGCGGGAGGGGCAAGCATAAAGGAAAATGAGTGCATAACATGTCGGATGCGATCATACCAGCACTAAAGCACCGGATCCCATCAGAACTCCGAAGTTAAGCGTGCTTGGGCGAGAGTAGTACTAGGATGGGTGACCTCCTGGGAAGTCCTCGTGTTGCATCCCTTTTTTTTGCATCTGGCGGCGACATTCATAGTGAAGTTACGACGATATTTTTTTATGGGCACTCGTGCTCGGCTATTTCTGATGGGAAACGGTGGTGGGGATGGAAAAGCGGGATGGGCATGGTACAAAATAGAGCAGACAAGGTGCGGGAGGGGCAAGCATAAAGGAAAATGAGTGCATAACATGTCGGATGCGATCATACCAGCACTAAAGCACCGGATCCCATCAGAACTCCGAAGTTAAGCGTGCTTGGGCGAGAGTAGTACTAGGATGGGTGACCTCCTGGGAAGTCCTCGTGTTGCATCCCTTTTTTTTGCGTCTGGCGGCGACATTCATAGTGAAGTTACGACGATATTTTTTTATGGGCACTCGTGCTCGGCTATTTCTGATGGGAAACGGTGGTGGGGATGGAAAAGCGGGATGGGCATGGTACAAAATAGAGCAGACAAGGTGCGGGAGGGGCAAGCATAAAGGAAAATGAGTGCATAACATGTCGGATGCGATCATACCAGCACTAAAGCACCGGATCCCATCAGAACTCCGAAGTTAAGCGTGCTTGGGCGAGAGTAGTACTAGGATGGGTGACCTCCTGGGAAGTCCTCGTGTTGCATCCCTTTTTTTTGCATCTGGCGGCGACATTCATAGTGAAGTTACGACGATATTTTTTTATGGGCACTCGTGCTCGGCTATTTCTGATGGGAAACGGTGGTGGGGATGGAAAAGCGGGATGGGCATGGTACAAAATAGAGCAGACAAGGTGCGGGAGGGGCAAGCATAAAGGAAAATGAGTGCATAACATGTCGGATGCGATCATACCAGCACTAAAGCACCGGATCCCATCAGAACTCCGAAGTTAAGCGTGCTTGGGCGAGAGTAGTACTAGGATGGGTGACCTCCTGGGAAGTCCTCGTGTTGCATCCCTTTTTTTTGCGTCTGGCGGCGACATTCATAGTGAAGTTACGACGATATTTTTTTATGGGCACTCGTGCTCGGCTATTTCTGATGGGAAACGGTGGTGGGGATGGAAAAGCGGGATGGGCATGGTACAAAATAGAGCAGACAAGGTGCGGGAGGGGCAAGCATAAAGGAAAATGAGTGCATAACATGTCGGATGCGATCATACCAGCACTAAAGCACCGGATCCCATCAGAACTCCGAAGTTAAGCGTGCTTGGGCGAGAGTAGTACTAGGATGGGTGACCTCCTGGGAAGTCCTCGTGTTGCATCCCTTTTTTTTGCGTCTGGCGGCGACATTCATAGTGAAGTTACGACGATATTTTTTTATGGGCACTCGTGCTCGGCTATTTCTGATGGGAAACGGTGGTGGGGATGGAAAAGCGGGATGGGCATGGTACAAAATAGAGCAGACAAGGTGCGGGAGGGGCAAGCATAAAGGAAAATGAGTGCATAACATGTCGGATGCGATCATACCAGCACTAAAGCACCGGATCCCATCAGAACTCCGAAGTTAAGCGTGCTTGGGCGAGAGTAGTACTAGGATGGGTGACCTCCTGGGAAGTCCTCGTGTTGCATCCCTTTTTTTTGCGTCTGGCGGCGACATTCATAGTGAAGTTACGACGATATTTTTTTATGGGCACTCGTGCTCGGCTATTTCTGATGGGAAACGGTGGTGGGGATGGAAAAGCGGGATGGGCATGGTACAAAATAGAGCAGACAAGGTGCGGGAGGGGCAAGCATAAAGGAAAATGAGTGCATAACATGTCGGATGCGATCATACCAGCACTAAAGCACCGGATCCCATCAGAACTCCGAAGTTAAGCGTGCTTGGGCGAGAGTAGTACTAGGATGGGTGACCTCCTGGGAAGTCCTCGTGTTGCATCCCTTTTTTTTGCGTCTGGCGGCGACATTCATAGTGAAGTTACGACGATATTTTTTTATGGGCACTCGTGCTCGGCTATTTCTGATGGGAAACGGTGGTGGGGATGGAAAAGCGGGATGGGCATGGTACAAAATAGAGCAGACAAGGTGCGGGAGGGGCAAGCATAAAGGAAAATGAGTGCATAACATGTCGGATGCGATCATACCAGCACTAAAGCACCGGATCCCATCAGAACTCCGAAGTTAAGCGTGCTTGGGCGAGAGTAGTACTAGGATGGGTGACCTCCTGGGAAGTCCTCGTGTTGCATCCCTTTTTTTTGCGTCTGGCGGCGACATTCATAGTGAAGTTACGACGATATTTTTTTATGGGCACTCGTGCTCGGCTATTTCTGATGGGAAACGGTGGTGGGGATGGAAAAGCGGGATGGGCATGGTACAAAATAGAGCAGACAAGGTGCGGGAGGGGCAAGCATAAAGGAAAATGAGTGCATAACATGTCGGATGCGATCATACCAGCACTAAAGCACCGGATCCCATCAGAACTCCGAAGTTAAGCGTGCTTGGGCGAGAGTAGTACTAGGATGGGTGACCTCCTGGGAAGTCCTCGTGTTGCATCCCTTTTTTTTGCGTCTGGCGGCGACATTCATAGTGAAGTTACGACGATATTTTTTTATGGGCACTCGTGCTCGGCTATTTCTGATGGGAAACGGTGGTGGGGATGGAAAAGCGGGATGGGCATGGTACAAAATAGAGCAGACAAGGTGCGGGAGGGGCAAGCATAAAGGAAAATGAGTGCATAACATGTCGGATGCGATCATACCAGCACTAAAGCACCGGATCCCATCAGAACTCCGAAGTTAAGCGTGCTTGGGCGAGAGTAGTACTAGGATGGGTGACCTCCTGGGAAGTCCTCGTGTTGCATCCCTTTTTTTTGCGTCTGGCGGCGACATTCATAGTGAAGTTACGACGATATTTTTTTATGGGCACTCGTGCTCGGCTATTTCTGATGGGAAACGGTGGTGGGGATGGAAAAGCGGGATGGGCATGGTACAAAATAGAGCAGACAAGGTGCGGGAGGGGCAAGCATAAAGGAAAATGAGTGCATAACATGTCGGATGCGATCATACCAGCACTAAAGCACCGGATCCCATCAGAACTCCGAAGTTAAGCGTGCTTGGGCGAGAGTAGTACTAGGATGGGTGACCTCCTGGGAAGTCCTCGTGTTGCATCCCTTTTTTTTGCGTCTGGCGGCGACATTCATAGTGAAGTTACGACGATATTTTTTTATGGGCACTCGTGCTCGGCTATTTCTGATGGGAAACGGTGGTGGGGATGGAAAAGCGGGATGGGCATGGTACAAAATAGAGCAGACAAGGTGCGGGAGGGGCAAGCATAAAGGAAAATGAGTGCATAACATGTCGGATGCGATCATACCAGCACTAAAGCACCGGATCCCATCAGAACTCCGAAGTTAAGCGTGCTTGGGCGAGAGTAGTACTAGGATGGGTGACCTCCTGGGAAGTCCTCGTGTTGCATCCCTTTTTTTTGCGTCTGGCGGCGACATTCATAGTGAAGTTACGACGATATTTTTTTATGGGCACTCGTGCTCGGCTATTTCTGATGGGAAACGGTGGTGGGGATGGAAAAGCGGGATGGGCATGGTACAAAATAGAGCAGACAAGGTGCGGGAGGGGCAAGCATAAAGGAAAATGAGTGCATAACATGTCGGATGCGATCATACCAGCACTAAAGCACCGGATCCCATCAGAACTCCGAAGTTAAGCGTGCTTGGGCGAGAGTAGTACTAGGATGGGTGACCTCCTGGGAAGTCCTCGTGTTGCATCCCTTTTTTTTGCGTCTGGCGGCGACATTCATAGTGAAGTTACGACGATATTTTTTTATGGGCACTCGTGCTCGGCTATTTCTGATGGGAAACGGTGGTGGGGATGGAAAAGCGGGATGGGCATGGTACAAAATAGAGCAGACAAGGTGCGGGAGGGGCAAGCATAAAGGAAAATGAGTGCATAACATGTCGGATGCGATCATACCAGCACTAAAGCACCGGATCCCATCAGAACTCCGAAGTTAAGCGTGCTTGGGCGAGAGTAGTACTAGGATGGGTGACCTCCTGGGAAGTCCTCGTGTTGCATCCCTTTTTTTTGCGTCTGGCGGCGACATTCATAGTGAAGTTACGACGATATTTTTTTATGGGCACTCGTGCTCGGCTATTTCTGATGGGAAACGGTGGTGGGGATGGAAAAGCGGGATGGGCATGGTACAAAATAGAGCAGACAAGGTGCGGGAGGGGCAAGCATAAAGGAAAATGAGTGCATAACATGTCGGATGCGATCATACCAGCACTAAAGCACCGGATCCCATCAGAACTCCGAAGTTAAGCGTGCTTGGGCGAGAGTAGTACTAGGATGGGTGACCTCCTGGGAAGTCCTCGTGTTGCATCCCTTTTTTTTGCGTCTGGCGGCGACATTCATAGTGAAGTTACGACGATATTTTTTTATGGGCACTCGTGCTCGGCTATTTCTGATGGGAAACGGTGGTGGGGATGGAAAAGCGGGATGGGCATGGTACAAAATAGAGCAGACAAGGTGCGGGAGGGGCAAGCATAAAGGAAAATGAGTGCATAACATGTCGGATGCGATCATACCAGCACTAAAGCACCGGATCCCATCAGAACTCCGAAGTTAAGCGTGCTTGGGCGAGAGTAGTACTAGGATGGGTGACCTCCTGGGAAGTCCTCGTGTTGCATCCCTTTTTTTTGCGTCTGGCGGCGACATTCATAGTGAAGTTACGACGATATTTTTTTATGGGCACTCGTGCTCGGCTATTTCTGATGGGAAACGGTGGTGGGGATGGAAAAGCGGGATGGGCATGGTACAAAATAGAGCAGACAAGGTGCGGGAGGGGCAAGCATAAAGGAAAATGAGTGCATAACATGTCGGATGCGATCATACCAGCACTAAAGCACCGGATCCCATCAGAACTCCGAAGTTAAGCGTGCTTGGGCGAGAGTAGTACTAGGATGGGTGACCTCCTGGGAAGTCCTCGTGTTGCATCCCTTTTTTTTGCGTCTGGCGGCGACATTCATAGTGAAGTTACGACGATATTTTTTTATGGGCACTCGTGCTCGGCTATTTCTGATGGGAAACGGTGGTGGGGATGGAAAAGCGGGATGGGCATGGTACAAAATAGAGCAGACAAGGTGCGGGAGGGGCAAGCATAAAGGAAAATGAGTGCATAACATGTCGGATGCGATCATACCAGCACTAAAGCACCGGATCCCATCAGAACTCCGAAGTTAAGCGTGCTTGGGCGAGAGTAGTACTAGGATGGGTGACCTCCTGGGAAGTCCTCGTGTTGCATCCCTTTTTTTTGCGTCTGGCGGCGACATTCATAGTGAAGTTACGACGATATTTTTTTATGGGCACTCGTGCTCGGCTATTTCTGATGGGAAACGGTGGTGGGGATGGAAAAGCGGGATGGGCATGGTACAAAATAGAGCAGACAAGGTGCGGGAGGGGCAAGCATAAAGGAAAATGAGTGCATAACATGTCGGATGCGATCATACCAGCACTAAAGCACCGGATCCCATCAGAACTCCGAAGTTAAGCGTGCTTGGGCGAGAGTAGTACTAGGATGGGTGACCTCCTGGGAAGTCCTCGTGTTGCATCCCTTTTTTTTGCGTCTGGCGGCGACATTCATAGTGAAGTTACGACGATATTTTTTTATGGGCACTCGTGCTCGGCTATTTCTGATGGGAAACGGTGGTGGGGATGGAAAAGCGGGATGGGCATGGTACAAAATAGAGCAGACAAGGTGCGGGAGGGGCAAGCATAAAGGAAAATGAGTGCATAACATGTCGGATGCGATCATACCAGCACTAAAGCACCGGATCCCATCAGAACTCCGAAGTTAAGCGTGCTTGGGCGAGAGTAGTACTAGGATGGGTGACCTCCTGGGAAGTCCTCGTGTTGCATCCCTTTTTTTTGCGTCTGGCGGCGACATTCATAGTGAAGTTACGACGATATTTTTTTATGGGCACTCGTGCTCGGCTATTTCTGATGGGAAACGGTGGTGGGGATGGAAAAGCGGGATGGGCATGGTACAAAATAGAGCAGACAAGGTGCGGGAGGGGCAAGCATAAAGGAAAATGAGTGCATAACATGTCGGATGCGATCATACCAGCACTAAAGCACCGGATCCCATCAGAACTCCGAAGTTAAGCGTGCTTGGGCGAGAGTAGTACTAGGATGGGTGACCTCCTGGGAAGTCCTCGTGTTGCATCCCTTTTTTTTGCGTCTGGCGGCGACATTCATAGTGAAGTTACGACGATATTTTTTTATGGGCACTCGTGCTCGGCTATTTCTGATGGGAAACGGTGGTGGGGATGGAAAAGCGGGATGGGCATGGTACAAAATAGAGCAGACAAGGTGCGGGAGGGGCAAGCATAAAGGAAAATGAGTGCATAACATGTCGGATGCGATCATACCAGCACTAAAGCACCGGATCCCATCAGAACTCCGAAGTTAAGCGTGCTTGGGCGAGAGTAGTACTAGGATGGGTGACCTCCTGGGAAGTCCTCGTGTTGCATCCCTTTTTTTTGCATCTGGCGGCGACATTCATAGTGAAGTTACGACGATATTTTTTTATGGGCACTCGTGCTCGGCTATTTCTGATGGGAAACGGTGGTGGGGATGGAAAAGCGGGATGGGCATGGTACAAAATAGAGCAGACAAGGTGCGGGAGGGGCAAGCATAAAGGAAAATGAGTGCATAACATGTCGGATGCGATCATACCAGCACTAAAGCACCGGATCCCATCAGAACTCCGAAGTTAAGCGTGCTTGGGCGAGAGTAGTACTAGGATGGGTGACCTCCTGGGAAGTCCTCGTGTTGCATCCCTTTTTTTTGCGTCTGGCGGCGACATTCATAGTGAAGTTACGACGATATTTTTTTATGGGCACTCGTGCTCGGCTATTTCTGATGGGAAACGGTGGTGGGGATGGAAAAGCGGGATGGGCATGGTACAAAATAGAGCAGACAAGGTGCGGGAGGGGCAAGCATAAAGGAAAATGAGTGCATAACATGTCGGATGCGATCATACCAGCACTAAAGCACCGGATCCCATCAGAACTCCGAAGTTAAGCGTGCTTGGGCGAGAGTAGTACTAGGATGGGTGACCTCCTGGGAAGTCCTCGTGTTGCATCCCTTTTTTTTGCGTCTGGCGGCGACATTCATAGTGAAGTTACGACGATATTTTTTTATGGGCACTCGTGCTCGGCTATTTCTGATGGGAAACGGTGGTGGGGATGGAAAAGCGGGATGGGCATGGTACAAAATAGAGCAGACAAGGTGCGGGAGGGGCAAGCATAAAGGAAAATGAGTGCATAACATGTCGGATGCGATCATACCAGCACTAAAGCACCGGATCCCATCAGAACTCCGAAGTTAAGCGTGCTTGGGCGAGAGTAGTACTAGGATGGGTGACCTCCTGGGAAGTCCTCGTGTTGCATCCCTTTTTTTTGCGTCTGGCGGCGACATTCATAGTGAAGTTACGACGATATTTTTTTATGGGCACTCGTGCTCGGCTATTTCTGATGGGAAACGGTGGTGGGGATGGAAAAGCGGGATGGGCATGGTACAAAATAGAGCAGACAAGGTGCGGGAGGGGCAAGCATAAAGGAAAATGAGTGCATAACATGTCGGATGCGATCATACCAGCACTAAAGCACCGGATCCCATCAGAACTCCGAAGTTAAGCGTGCTTGGGCGAGAGTAGTACTAGGATGGGTGACCTCCTGGGAAGTCCTCGTGTTGCATCCCTTTTTTTTTGCGTCTGGCGGCGACATTCATAGTGAAGTTACGACGATATTTTTTTATGGGCACTCGTGCTCGGCTATTTCTGATGGGAAACGGTGGTGGGGATGGAAAAGCGGGATGGGCATGGTACAAAATAGAGCAGACAAGGTGCGGGAGGGGCAAGCATAAAGGAAAATGAGTGCATAACATGTCGGATGCGATCATACCAGCACTAAAGCACCGGATCCCATCAGAACTCCGAAGTTAAGCGTGCTTGGGCGAGAGTAGTACTAGGATGGGTGACCTCCTGGGAAGTCCTCGTGTTGCATCCCTTTTTTTTGCGTCTGGCGGCGACATTCATAGTGAAGTTACGACGATATTTTTTTATGGGCACTCGTGCTCGGCTATTTCTGATGGGAAACGGTGGTGGGGATGGAAAAGCGGGATGGGCATGGTACAAAATAGAGCAGACAAGGTGCGGGAGGGGCAAGCATAAAGGAAAATGAGTGCATAACATGTCGGATGCGATCATACCAGCACTAAAGCACCGGATCCCATCAGAACTCCGAAGTTAAGCGTGCTTGGGCGAGAGTAGTACTAGGATGGGTGACCTCCTGGGAAGTCCTCGTGTTGCATCCCTTTTTTTTGCGTCTGGCGGCGACATTCATAGTGAAGTTACGACGATATTTTTTTATGGGCACTCGTGCTCGGCTATTTCTGATGGGAAACGGTGGTGGGGATGGAAAAGCGGGATGGGCATGGTACAAAATAGAGCAGACAAGGTGCGGGAGGGGCAAGCATAAAGGAAAATGAGTGCATAACATGTCGGATGCGATCATACCAGCACTAAAGCACCGGATCCCATCAGAACTCCGAAGTTAAGCGTGCTTGGGCGAGAGTAGTACTAGGATGGGTGACCTCCTGGGAAGTCCTCGTGTTGCATCCCTTTTTTTTGCATCTGGCGGCGACATTCATAGTGAAGTTACGACGATATTTTTTTATGGGCACTCGTGCTCGGCTATTTCTGATGGGAAACGGTGGTGGGGATGGAAAAGCGGGATGGGCATGGTACAAAATAGAGCAGACAAGGTGCGGGAGGGGCAAGCATAAAGGAAAATGAGTGCATAACATGTCGGATGCGATCATACCAGCACTAAAGCACCGGATCCCATCAGAACTCCGAAGTTAAGCGTGCTTGGGCGAGAGTAGTACTAGGATGGGTGACCTCCTGGGAAGTCCTCGTGTTGCATCCCTTTTTTTTGCGTCTGGCGGCGACATTCATAGTGAAGTTACGACGATATTTTTTTATGGGCACTCGTGCTCGGCTATTTCTGATGGGAAACGGTGGTGGGGATGGAAAAGCGGGATGGGCATGGTACAAAATAGAGCAGACAAGGTGCGGGAGGGGCAAGCATAAAGGAAAATGAGTGCATAACATGTCGGATGCGATCATACCAGCACTAAAGCACCGGATCCCATCAGAACTCCGAAGTTAAGCGTGCTTGGGCGAGAGTAGTACTAGGATGGGTGACCTCCTGGGAAGTCCTCGTGTTGCATCCCTTTTTTTTGCATCTGGCGGCGACATTCATAGTGAAGTTACGACGATATTTTTTTATGGGCACTCGTGCTCGGCTATTTCTGATGGGAAACGGTGGTGGGGATGGAAAAGCGGGATGGGCATGGTACAAAATAGAGCAGACAAGGTGCGGGAGGGGCAAGCATAAAGGAAAATGAGTGCATAACATGTCGGATGCGATCATACCAGCACTAAAGCACCGGATCCCATCAGAACTCCGAAGTTAAGCGTGCTTGGGCGAGAGTAGTACTAGGATGGGTGACCTCCTGGGAAGTCCTCGTGTTGCATCCCTTTTTTTTGCGTCTGGCGGCGACATTCATAGTGAAGTTACGACGATATTTTTTTATGGGCACTCGTGCTCGGCTATTTCTGATGGGAAACGGTGGTGGGGATGGAAAAGCGGGATGGGCATGGTACAAAATAGAGCAGACAAGGTGCGGGAGGGGCAAGCATAAAGGAAAATGAGTGCATAACATGTCGGATGCGATCATACCAGCACTAAAGCACCGGATCCCATCAGAACTCCGAAGTTAAGCGTGCTTGGGCGAGAGTAGTACTAGGATGGGTGACCTCCTGGGAAGTCCTCGTGTTGCATCCCTTTTTTTTGCGTCTGGCGGCGACATTCATAGTGAAGTTACGACGATATTTTTTTATGGGCACTCGTGCTCGGCTAGTACTAGGATGGGTGACCTCCTGGGAAGTCCTCGTGTTGCATCCCTTTTTTTTGCGTCTGGCGGCGACATTCATAGTGAAGTTACGACGATATTTTTTTATGGGCACTCGTGCTCGGCTATTTCTGATGGGAAACGGTGGTGGGGATGGAAAAGCGGGATGGGCATGGTACAAAATAGAGCAGACAAGGTGCGGGAGGGGCAAGCATAAAGGAAAATGAGTGCATAACATGTCGGATGCGATCATACCAGCACTAAAGCACCGGATCCCATCAGAACTCCGAAGTTAAGCGTGCTTGGGCGAGAGTAGTACTAGGATGGGTGACCTCCTGGGAAGTCCTCGTGTTGCATCCCTTTTTTTTGCATCTGGCGGCGACATTCATAGTGAAGTTACGACGATATTTTTTTATGGGCACTCGTGCTCGGCTATTTCTGATGGGAAACGGTGGTGGGGATGGAAAAGCGGGATGGGCATGGTACAAAATAGAGCAGACAAGGTGCGGGAGGGGCAAGCATAAAGGAAAATGAGTGCATAACATGTCGGATGCGATCATACCAGCACTAAAGCACCGGATCCCATCAGAACTCCGAAGTTAAGCGTGCTTGGGCGAGAGTAGTACTAGGATGGGTGACCTCCTGGGAAGTCCTCGTGTTGCATCCCTTTTTTTTGCGTCTGGCGGCGACATTCATAGTGAAGTTACGACGATATTTTTTTATGGGCACTCGTGCTCGGCTATTTCTGATGGGAAACGGTGGTGGGGATGGAAAAGCGGGATGGGCATGGTACAAAATAGAGCAGACAAGGTGCGGGAGGGGCAAGCATAAAGGAAAATGAGTGCATAACATGTCGGATGCGATCATACCAGCACTAAAGCACCGGATCCCATCAGAACTCCGAAGTTAAGCGTGCTTGGGCGAGAGTAGTACTAGGATGGGTGACCTCCTGGGAAGTCCTCGTGTTGCATCCCTTTTTTTTGCATCTGGCGGCGACATTCATAGTGAAGTTACGACGATATTTTTTTATGGGCACTCGTGCTCGGCTATTTCTGATGGGAAACGGTGGTGGGGATGGAAAAGCGGGATGGGCATGGTACAAAATAGAGCAGACAAGGTGCGGGAGGGGCAAGCATAAAGGAAAATGAGTGCATAACATGTCGGATGCGATCATACCAGCACTAAAGCACCGGATCCCATCAGAACTCCGAAGTTAAGCGTGCTTGGGCGAGAGTAGTACTAGGATGGGTGACCTCCTGGGAAGTCCTCGTGTTGCATCCCTTTTTTTTGCGTCTGGCGGCGACATTCATAGTGAAGTTACGACGATATTTTTTTATGGGCACTCGTGCTCGGCTATTTCTGATGGGAAACGGTGGTGGGGATGGAAAAGCGGGATGGGCATGGTACAAAATAGAGCAGACAAGGTGCGGGAGGGGCAAGCATAAAGGAAAATGAGTGCATAACATGTCGGATGCGATCATACCAGCACTAAAGCACCGGATCCCATCAGAACTCCGAAGTTAAGCGTGCTTGGGCGAGAGTAGTACTAGGATGGGTGACCTCCTGGGAAGTCCTCGTGTTGCATCCCTTTTTTTTGCATCTGGCGGCGACATTCATAGTGAAGTTACGACGATATTTTTTTATGGGCACTCGTGCTCGGCTATTTCTGATGGGAAACGGTGGTGGGGATGGAAAAGCGGGATGGGCATGGTACAAAATAGAGCAGACAAGGTGCGGGAGGGGCAAGCATAAAGGAAAATGAGTGCATAACATGTCGGATGCGATCATACCAGCACTAAAGCACCGGATCCCATCAGAACTCCGAAGTTAAGCGTGCTTGGGCGAGAGTAGTACTAGGATGGGTGACCTCCTGGGAAGTCCTCGTGTTGCATCCCTTTTTTTTGCGTCTGGCGGCGACATTCATAGTGAAGTTACGACGATATTTTTTTATGGGCACTCGTGCTCGGCTATTTCTGATGGGAAACGGTGGTGGGGATGGAAAAGCGGGATGGGCATGGTACAAAATAGAGCAGACAAGGTGCGGGAGGGGCAAGCATAAAGGAAAATGAGTGCATAACATGTCGGATGCGATCATACCAGCACTAAAGCACCGGATCCCATCAGAACTCCGAAGTTAAGCGTGCTTGGGCGAGAGTAGTACTAGGATGGGTGACCTCCTGGGAAGTCCTCGTGTTGCATCCCTTTTTTTTGCGTCTGGCGGCGACATTCATAGTGGGAAGTCCTCGTGTTGCTGGGAAGTCCTCGTGTTGCATCCCTTTTTTTTGCGTCTGGCGGCGACATTCATAGTGAAGTTACGACGATATTTTTTTATGGGCACTCGTGCTCGGCTATTTCTGATGGGAAACGGTGGTGGGGATGGAAAAGCGGGATGGGCATGGTACAAAATAGAGCAGACAAGGTGCGGGAGGGGCAAGCATAAAGGAAAATGAGTGCATAACATGTCGGATGCGATCATACCAGCACTAAAGCACCGGATCCCATCAGAACTCCGAAGTTAAGCGTGCTTGGGCGAGAGTAGTACTAGGATGGGTGACCTCCTGGGAAGTCCTCGTGTTGCATCCCTTTTTTTTGCATCTGGCGGCGACATTCATAGTGAAGTTACGACGATATTTTTTTATGGGCACTCGTGCTCGGCTATTTCTGATGGGAAACGGTGGTGGGGATGGAAAAGCGGGATGGGCATGGTACAAAATAGAGCAGACAAGGTGCGGGAGGGGCAAGCATAAAGGAAAATGAGTGCATAACATGTCGGATGCGATCATACCAGCACTAAAGCACCGGATCCCATCAGAACTCCGAAGTTAAGCGTGCTTGGGCGAGAGTAGTACTAGGATGGGTGACCTCCTGGGAAGTCCTCGTGTTGCATCCCTTTTTTTTGCGTCTGGCGGCGACATTCATAGTGAAGTTACGACGATATTTTTTTATGGGCACTCGTGCTCGGCTATTTCTGATGGGAAACGGTGGTGGGGATGGAAAAGCGGGATGGGCATGGTACAAAATAGAGCAGACAAGGTGCGGGAGGGGCAAGCATAAAGGAAAATGAGTGCATAACATGTCGGATGCGATCATACCAGCACTAAAGCACCGGATCCCATCAGAACTCCGAAGTTAAGCGTGCTTGGGCGAGAGTAGTACTAGGATGGGTGACCTCCTGGGAAGTCCTCGTGTTGCATCCCTTTTTTTTGCATCTGGCGGCGACATTCATAGTGAAGTTACGACGATATTTTTTTATGGGCACTCGTGCTCGGCTATTTCTGATGGGAAACGGTGGTGGGGATGGAAAAGCGGGATGGGCATGGTACAAAATAGAGCAGACAAGGTGCGGGAGGGGCAAGCATAAAGGAAAATGAGTGCATAACATGTCGGATGCGATCATACCAGCACTAAAGCACCGGATCCCATCAGAACTCCGAAGTTAAGCGTGCTTGGGCGAGAGTAGTACTAGGATGGGTGACCTCCTGGGAAGTCCTCGTGTTGCATCCCTTTTTTTTGCGTCTGGCGGCGACATTCATAGTGAAGTTACGACGATATTTTTTTATGGGCACTCGTGCTCGGCTATTTCTGATGGGAAACGGTGGTGGGGATGGAAAAGCGGGATGGGCATGGTACAAAATAGAGCAGACAAGGTGCGGGAGGGGCAAGCATAAAGGAAAATGAGTGCATAACATGTCGGATGCGATCATACCAGCACTAAAGCACCGGATCCCATCAGAACTCCGAAGTTAAGCGTGCTTGGGCGAGAGTAGTACTAGGATGGGTGACCTCCTGGGAAGTCCTCGTGTTGCATCCCTTTTTTTTGCGTCTGGCGGCGACATTCATAGTGAAGTTACGACGATATTTTTTTATGGGCACTCGTGCTCGGCTATTTCTGATGGGAAACGGTGGTGGGGATGGAAAAGCGGGATGGGCATGGTACAAAATAGAGCAGACAAGGTGCGGGAGGGGCAAGCATAAAGGAAAATGAGTGCATAACATGTCGGATGCGATCATACCAGCACTAAAGCACCGGATCCCATCAGAACTCCGAAGTTAAGCGTGCTTGGGCGAGAGTAGTACTAGGATGGGTGACCTCCTGGGAAGTCCTCGTGTTGCATCCCTTTTTTTTGCATCTGGCGGCGACATTCATAGTGAAGTTACGACGATATTTTTTTATGGGCACTCGTGCTCGGCTATTTCTGATGGGAAACGGTGGTGGGGATGGAAAAGCGGGATGGGCATGGTACAAAATAGAGCAGACAAGGTGCGGGAGGGGCAAGCATAAAGGAAAATGAGTGCATAACATGTCGGATGCGATCATACCAGCACTAAAGCACCGGATCCCATCAGAACTCCGAAGTTAAGCGTGCTTGGGCGAGAGTAGTACTAGGATGGGTGACCTCCTGGGAAGTCCTCGTGTTGCATCCCTTTTTTTTGCGTCTGGCGGCGACATTCATAGTGAAGTTACGACGATATTTTTTTATGGGCACTCGTGCTCGGCTATTTCTGATGGGAAACGGTGGTGGGGATGGAAAAGCGGGATGGGCATGGTACAAAATAGAGCAGACAAGGTGCGGGAGGGGCAAGCATAAAGGAAAATGAGTGCATAACATGTCGGATGCGATCATACCAGCACTAAAGCACCGGATCCCATCAGAACTCCGAAGTTAAGCGTGCTTGGGCGAGAGTAGTACTAGGATGGGTGACCTCCTGGGAAGTCCTCGTGTTGCATCCCTTTTTTTTGCGTCTGGCGGCGACATTCATAGTGAAGTTACGACGATATTTTTTTATGGGCACTCGTGCTCGGCTATTTCTGATGGGAAACGGTGGTGGGGATGGAAAAGCGGGATGGGCATGGTACAAAATAGAGCAGACAAGGTGCGGGAGGGGCAAGCATAAAGGAAAATGAGTGCATAACATGTCGGATGCGATCATACCAGCACTAAAGCACCGGATCCCATCAGAACTCCGAAGTTAAGCGTGCTTGGGCGAGAGTAGTACTAGGATGGGTGACCTCCTGGGAAGTCCTCGTGTTGCATCCCTTTTTTTTGCATCTGGCGGCGACATTCATAGTGAAGTTACGACGATATTTTTTTATGGGCACTCGTGCTCGGCTATTTCTGATGGGAAACGGTGGTGGGGATGGAAAAGCGGGATGGGCATGGTACAAAATAGAGCAGACAAGGTGCGGGAGGGGCAAGCATAAAGGAAAATGAGTGCATAACATGTCGGATGCGATCATACCAGCACTAAAGCACCGGATCCCATCAGAACTCCGAAGTTAAGCGTGCTTGGGCGAGAGTAGTACTAGGATGGGTGACCTCCTGGGAAGTCCTCGTGTTGCATCCCTTTTTTTTGCGTCTGGCGGCGACATTCATAGTGAAGTTACGACGATATTTTTTTATGGGCACTCGTGCTCGGCTATTTCTGATGGGAAACGGTGGTGGGGATGGAAAAGCGGGATGGGCATGGTACAAAATAGAGCAGACAAGGTGCGGGAGGGGCAAGCATAAAGGAAAATGAGTGCATAACATGTCGGATGCGATCATACCAGCACTAAAGCACCGGATCCCATCAGAACTCCGAAGTTAAGCGTGCTTGGGCGAGAGTAGTACTAGGATGGGTGACCTCCTGGGAAGTCCTCGTGTTGCATCCCTTTTTTTTGCGTCTGGCGGCGACATTCATAGTGAAGTTACGACGATATTTTTTTATGGGCACTCGTGCTCGGCTATTTCTGATGGGAAACGGTGGTGGGGATGGAAAAGCGGGATGGGCATGGTACAAAATAGAGCAGACAAGGTGCGGGAGGGGCAAGCATAAAGGAAAATGAGTGCATAACATGTCGGATGCGATCATACCAGCACTAAAGCACCGGATCCCATCAGAACTCCGAAGTTAAGCGTGCTTGGGCGAGAGTAGTACTAGGATGGGTGACCTCCTGGGAAGTCCTCGTGTTGCATCCCTTTTTTTTGCATCTGGCGGCGACATTCATAGTGAAGTTACGACGATATTTTTTTATGGGCACTCGTGCTCGGCTATTTCTGATGGGAAACGGTGGTGGGGATGGAAAAGCGGGATGGGCATGGTACAAAATAGAGCAGACAAGGTGCGGGAGGGGCAAGCATAAAGGAAAATGAGTGCATAACATGTCGGATGCGATCATACCAGCACTAAAGCACCGGATCCCATCAGAACTCCGAAGTTAAGCGTGCTTGGGCGAGAGTAGTACTAGGATGGGTGACCTCCTGGGAAGTCCTCGTGTTGCATCCCTTTTTTTTGCGTCTGGCGGCGACATTCATAGTGAAGTTACGACGATATTTTTTTATGGGCACTCGTGCTCGGCTATTTCTGATGGGAAACGGTGGTGGGGATGGAAAAGCGGGATGGGCATGGTACAAAATAGAGCAGACAAGGTGCGGGAGGGGCAAGCATAAAGGAAAATGAGTGCATAACATGTCGGATGCGATCATACCAGCACTAAAGCACCGGATCCCATCAGAACTCCGAAGTTAAGCGTGCTTGGGCGAGAGTAGTACTAGGATGGGTGACCTCCTGGGAAGTCCTCGTGTTGCATCCCTTTTTTTTGCATCTGGCGGCGACATTCATAGTGAAGTTACGACGATATTTTTTTATGGGCACTCGTGCTCGGCTATTTCTGATGGGAAACGGTGGTGGGGATGGAAAAGCGGGATGGGCATGGTACAAAATAGAGCAGACAAGGTGCGGGAGGGGCAAGCATAAAGGAAAATGAGTGCATAACATGTCGGATGCGATCATACCAGCACTAAAGCACCGGATCCCATCAGAACTCCGAAGTTAAGCGTGCTTGGGCGAGAGTAGTACTAGGATGGGTGACCTCCTGGGAAGTCCTCGTGTTGCATCCCTTTTTTTTGCGTCTGGCGGCGACATTCATAGTGAAGTTACGACGATATTTTTTTATGGGCACTCGTGCTCGGCTATTTCTGATGGGAAACGGTGGTGGGGATGGAAAAGCGGGATGGGCATGGTACAAAATAGAGCAGACAAGGTGCGGGAGGGTGATGCGCGTAGATGTACACGTCCGTTGGGAACCCCAAGAGGAAGGTATGATGCGCACAGTGGCAAGTTTTCCCTCAGTATGAAACCAAGGTTTAATCGAACCAGTAGGAGCCAAGAAGCACGTTGAAGGTTGATGGTCGCGAAATGTGATGCGGCGCAACACCAGGGATTCCGGCGCCAACTAGGAACCTGCACAACACAACCAAAGTACTTTGCCCCAACGAAACAGTGAGGTTGTCAATCTCACCGGCTTGCTGTAACAAAGGATTAAACGTATCGAGTGGAAGATGTTTGCAAAGAAAACAGTAAAACAAGTAGATTGTATGCTATGGAAAGAATAGGACCGGGGTCCACAGTTCACTAGAGGTGTCTCTCCCATAAGATAAAAGCATGTTGGGTGAACAAATTACAGTCGGGCAATTGACAAATAGAGAAAGGCATAATAATGCATATACATGACATGATAAATATAGTGAGATTTAATTGGGCATTACGACAAAGTACATAGACCGCCATCCAACTGCATCTATGCCTAAAAAGTCCACCTTCAGGTTATCGTCCGAACCCCCTCCAGTATTAAGTTGCAAAGCAACAGACAATTGCATTAAGTATTGTGCGTAATGTAATCAATAACTACATCCTTAGACATAGCATCAATGTTTTATCCCTAGTGGCAACAGCACATCACAACCTTAGAACTTTCTGTCACTGTCCCAGGTATCAATGAAGGCATGAACCCACTATCGAGCATAATTACTCCCTCTTGGAGTTAAGAGTAAAAACTTGGCCAGAGCCTCTACTAATAACGGAGAGCATGCAAGATCATAAACAACACATGAACAATAGATTGATAATCACCATAATCATAGTACTCTCTATCCATCGGATCCCGACAAACACAACATATAGAATTACATATAGATGATCTTGATCATGTTAGGCAGCTCACAAGATCCAACAATGAAGCACAACAAGGAGAAGACGACCATCTAGCTACTGCTATGGACCCATGGTCCAGGGGTGAACTACTCACTCATCACTCCGGAGGCGATCATGGCGATGAAGAGTCCTCCGGGAGATGAATCCCCTCTCCGGCAGGGTGCCGGAGGCGATCTCCAGAATCCCCCGAGATGGGATTCGCGGCGGCGGCGTCTCTGTAAGGTTTTCCGTATCGTGGCTCTCGGTACTGGGGGTTTCGCGACGGGAGCTTTAAGTAGGCGGAAGGTCAACGCGAGGGGCCACACGAGGGGCCCAGGGGGCAGGGCCGCGCGGCCAAGGGCTGGGCCGCGCCGGCCACCCCCCTGGCCTCCTCGTGGCCCCACTTCGTTAGGTCTTCGGTCTTCTGGAAGCTTCGTGCAAAAATAGGACCCTGGGCGAAAGTTTCGTCCAATTCCGAGAATATTTCTTTACTAGGATTTCTGAAACCAAAAACAGCAGAAAACAGCAACTGGCTCTTCGGCATCTTGTTAATAGGTTAGTTCCAGAAAATGCATAAATATGACATATAATGTGCATAAAACATGTAGGTATCATCAATAAAGTAGCATGGAACATAAGAAATTATCGATACGTTGGAGACGTATCAGCATCCCCAAGCTTAGTTCTGCTCGTCCCGAGCAGGTAAAACGATAACAAAGATAATTTCTGAAGTGACATGCCATCATAATCTTGATCATACTATTTGTAAACATATGTAATGAATGCAGCGATCAAAGCAAAGGTAATGACATGAGTAAACAACTGAATCATATAGCAAAGACTTTTCATGAATAGTACTTCAAGACAAGCATCAATAAGTCTTGCATAAGAGTTAACTCGTAAAGCAATAAATCAAAGTAAAGGTGTTGAAGCAACACATAAGAAGATTAAGTTTCAGCGGTTGCTTTCAACTTGTAACATGTATATCTCATGGATATTGTCAACATAAAGTAATATAACAAGTGCAATATGCAAGTATGTAGGAATCAATGCACAGTTCACACAAGTGTTTGCTTCTTAAGGTGGAAGGAGATAGGTAAACTGACTCAACAATAAAAGTAAAAGAATGGTCCTTCGCAGAGGAAAGCATCGATTGCTGTATTTGTGCTAGAGCTTTTATTTTGAAAACATGAAACAATTTTGTCAACGGTAGTAATAAAGCATATGAGTTATGTAAATTATATCTTACAAGTTGCAAGCCTCACGCATAGTATACTAATAGTGCCCGCACCTCGTCCTACTTAACTTGGACTACCGGATCTTTGCATGCCATGTTTCAACCAAGTGTCACAAAGGGGTACCTCCATGCCGCCTGTACAAAGGTCCAAGGAGAATGCTCGCATTTCGGATTTCTCGCTTTTGATTATTCTCAACTTAGACATCCATACCGGGACAACATGGACAACAGATAATGGACTCCTCTTTAATGCATAAGCATGTAGCAAAGTTATTATTCTCATATGAGATTGAGGATATATGTCCAAAACTGAAACTTCCACCATGATTCATGGCTTTAGTTAGCGGCCCAATGTTCTTCTCTAACAATTTTGCATGCTCCAACCACTAAAATGATAGACCTTCAGACAAGACGGACATGCATAGCAACTCACATGATATTCAACAATAGTTGATGGCGTTCCCCAGAAACATGGTTATCGCACAACAGGCAACTTAATAAAATATAAAGTGCATAAGTACATATTCAATACTACAATAGTTTTTAAGGCTATTTTGTCCCATGAGCTATATATTGCAAAGGTGAATGATGGAATTTTAAAGGTAGCACTCAAGCAATTTACTTTGGAATGGCGGAGAAATACCATGTAGTAGGTAGGTATGGTGGACACAAATGGCATAGTGGTTGGCTCAAGGATTTGGATGCATGAGAAGTATTCCCTCTCGATACAAGGTTTAGGCTAGCAAGGTTATTTGAAGCAAACTCAAGGATGAACAAGTGCAGCAAGACTCACATAAAAGACATATTGTAAACATTATAAGACTCTACACTGTCTTCCTTGTTGTTCAAAACTCAATACTAGATATTATCTAGACCTTAGAGAGACCAAATATGCAAATCAAATTTTAGCAAGCTCTATGTATTTCTTCATTAATGGGTGCAAAGCATATGATGCAAGAGCTTAAACATGAGCACAACAATTGCCAAGTATCACATTATCCAAGACATTTTTAGAATTACTACATGTAGCATTTTCCAATTCCAACCATATAACAAATTAACGAAGAAGAAACTTCGCCTTGAACATTATGAGTAAAGCCTAAGGACACATGTGTCCATATGCAACAGCGGAGCGTGTCTCTCTCCCACAAAGTGAATGCTAGGATCCATCTTATTCAAACAAAAACAAAAACGAAAACAAACCGACGCTCCAAGTAAAGAACACCAGATGTGACTGAATAAAAATATAGTTTCAGGGGAGGAACCTGATGATGTTGTCGATGAAGAAGGGGATGCCTTGGGCATCCCCAAGCTTAGACGCTTGAGTCTTCTTAAAATATGCAGGGATGAACCACGGGGGCATCCCCAAGCTTAGAGCTTTCACTCCTCTTGATCTTAGTATATCATTCTCCTCTCTTGACCCTTGAAAACTTCCTTCACACCAAACTTCAAGCAAACTCATTAGAGGGTTAGTGCATCATTAATAATTCACACATTCAGAGGTGACACAATCATTCTTTTCACTTCTGGACATTGCATAATGCTACTGGACATTAATGGATCAAAGAAATAAATCCAACATAGCAAAAGAGGCAATGCGAAATAAAAGGCAGAATCTGTCAAAAACAGAACAGTCCGTAAAGACGAATTTATAAATGGCACCAGACTTGCTCAAATGGAAAAACTCAAAACTAATGAAAGTTGCGTACATATCTGAGGATCACGCTCGTAAATTGGCAGATTTTTTCGAATTTTCTACAGAGAATTATGCCCAGATTCGTGACAGACAGCAATGCTGTTTCTGCGCAGCGATCCCAAATATAACATCAACTTTGACATAGAAACTTTACTTGGCACAAAAACTTGATAAGGAGAGGTTGCTACAGTAGTAAACAACTTCCAAGACTCAACAAAACAAAAAATTGCTGTAGGTAAAAACATGGGTTGTCTCCCATAAGCGCTTTTCTTTAACGCCTTTCAGCTAGGCGCAGAAAGTGCAAATCAAGTAACATCGAGAGTAGAAGCATCAACATCATAGCTTGTTCTAATAATAGAATCAAAAGGCAACTTCATTCTCTTTCTAGGGAAGTGTTCCATACCTTTCTTGAGAGGAAATTGATATTTAATATTACCTTCCCTCATATCAATAACAGCACCAACAGTTCGAAGAAAAGGTCTTCCCAACACAATTGGACAAGATGCATTGCATTCGATATCCAAGACAACAAAATCAACGGGGACAAGGTTATTGTTAACCGTAATATGCACATTATCAATCCTCCCCAAAGGTTTCTTTTTAACATTATCGGCGAGATTAACATCCAAATAACAATTCTTTAATGGTGGCAAGTCAAGCATATCATAAATCTTTTTAGGCATAACAGAAATACTTGCACCAAGATCACATAAGGCATTACATTCAAAGTCATTGAATTTCATTTTAATGATGGGCTCCCAACCATCTTCTAACTTTCTAGGAATAGAAGTTTCAAGTTTTAGTTTCTCTTCTCTAGCTTTTATGAGAGCATTTGTAATATGTTTTGTAAAGGCTAAATTTATAGCACTAGCATTAGGACTTTTAGCAAGTTTTTGTAAGAACTTTATAACTTCAGAGATGTGGCAATCATCAAAATCTAAATCATTATGAGCTACAGCAATGGGATCATTATTCCCAAGGTTGGAAAAAATTTCAGCAGTTTTATCACAAGCAGTTTCAGCAGTTTTAGCAATTTCAGGCAGTTTTGTACGCTTTGCACTAGGAGTAGAAACATTGCCAACACCAATTATTTTACCATTGATAGTAGGAGGTGCAGCAACATGTGAAGAATTAGCATTACTAGTGGTGGTAATAGTCCAAACTTTAGCTACATTATTCTCTTTAGCTAGTTTTTCATTTTCTTCTCTATCCCACCTAGCACGCAACTCAGCCATTAATCTTATATTCTCATTAATTCTAACTTGGATGGCATTTGCTGTAGTAGTAATCTTATTATCAAGATCATTATTAGGCATAACTTTCAACTTTAAAAGATTAACATCAGAGGCAAGCCTATCAACTCTAGAAGCGATAGTATCAATTTTATCAAGCTTTTCCTCAACAGATTTGTTAAAAGCAGTTTGTGTACTAATAAATTCTTTAAGCATGGCTTCAAGACCAGAGGGTACACTTCTATTATTGTTGTAAGAATTCCCATAAGAATTACCATAACCATTACCATTAGCAGAAGGATATGGCCTATAGTTATTACCAGAGTTGTTCCTATAAGCATTGTTGTTGAAATTATTATTTTTAATGAAATTCACATCAACATTTTCTTCTTGAGCAACCAATGAAGCTAAAGGAACATTATTTGGATCAACATTAGATCTACCATTCACAAGCATAGACATAATCACATCAATCTTATCACTCAAGGAAGAGGTTTCTTCAACAGAATTTACCTTCTTACCTTGTGGAGCTCTTTCCGTGTGCCATTCAGAGTAATTCACCATCATATCATCAAGAAGTTTTGTAGCCGCCCCCAATGTGATGGACATAAAGGTACCTCCAGCAGCTGAATCCAATAAATTCCGCGAAGAAAAATTTAGTCCTGCATAGAAGGTTTGGATGATCATCCAAGTAGTCAGTCCATGGGTTGGGCAATTCTTTACCAAAGTTTTCATTCTCTCCCAAGCTTGAGCAACATGTTCAGTATCTAATTGTTTAAAATTCATTATGCTACTTCTCAAAGAAATAATTTTAGCGGGAGGATAATATCTACCAATAAAAGCATCCTTGCATTTAGTCCATGAATCAATACTATTCTTAGGCAAAGATAGCAACCAATCTTTAGCTCTTCCTCTTAATGAGAAAGGAAACACTTTCAATTTAATAATATCACCATCTACATCTTTATACTTTTGCATTTCACAAAGTTCAACAAAATTATTGAGATGGGCAGCAGCATCATCAGAACTAGCACCAGAAAATTGTTCTCTCATGACTAGATTTAGTAAAGCAGGTTTAATTTCAAAGAATTCTGCTGTAGTAGCAGGTGGAGCAATAGGTGTGCATAGGAAATCATTATTATTTGCATTTGTGAAGTCACACAACTTAGTATTTTCAGGGGTATTCATTTTAGCAACGGTAAATAAAACAAACTAGATAAAGTAAATGCAAGTAACTAATTTTTTTGTGTTTTCGATATAGAGAGCAAGACAGTAAATAAAGTAAAACTAGCAACTAATTTTTTTGTATTTTGATTTAGTGCAGCAAACAAAGTAGTAAATAAAATAAAGCAAGACAAAAACAAAGTAAAGAGATTGAGAAGTGGAGACTCCCCTTGCAGCGTGTCTTGATCTCCCCGGCAACGGCGCCAGAAAAAGTGCTTGATGCGCGTAGATGTACACGTCCGTTGGGAACCCCAAGAGGAAGGTATGATGCGCACAGTGGCAAGTTTTCCCTCAGTATGAAACCAAGGTTTAATCGAACCAGTAGGAGCCAAGAAGCACGTTGAAGGTTGATGGTCGCGAAATGTGATGCGGCGCAACACCAGGGATTCCGGCGCCAACTAGGAACCTGCACAACACAACCAAAGTACTTTGCCCCAACGAAACAGTGAGGTTGTCAATCTCACCGGCTTGCTGTAACAAAGGATTAAACGTATCGAGTGGAAGATGTTTGCAAAGAAAACAGTAAAACAAGTAGATTGTATGCTATGGAAAGAATAGGACCGGGGTCCACAGTTCACTAGAGGTGTCTCTCCCATAAGATAAAAGCATGTTGGGTGAACAAATTACAGTCGGGCAATTGACAAATAGAGAAAGGCATAATAATGCATATACATGACATGATAAATATAGTGAGATTTAATTGGGCATTACGACAAAGTACATAGACCGCCATCCAACTGCATCTATGCCTAAAAAGTCCACCTTCAGGTTATCGTCCGAACCCCCTCCAGTATTAAGTTGCAAAGCAACAGACAATTGCATTAAGTATTGTGCGTAATGTAATCAATAACTACATCCTTAGACATAGCATCAATGTTTTATCCCTAGTGGCAACAACACATCACAACCTTAGAACTTTCTGTCACTGTCCCAGGTATCAATGAAGGCATGAACCCACTATCGAGCATAATTACTCCCTCTTGGAGTTAAGAGTAAAAACTTGGCCAGAGCCTCTACTAATAACGGAGAGCATGCAAGATCATAAACAACACATGAACAATAGATTGATAATCACCATAATCATAGTACTCTCTATCCATCGGATCCCGACAAACACAACATATAGAATTACATATAGATGATCTTGATCATGTTAGGCAGCTCACAAGATCCAACAATGAAGCACAACAAGGAGAAGACGACCATCTAGCTACTGCTATGGACCCATGGTCCAGGGGTGAACTACTCACTCATCACTCCGGAGGCGATCATGGCGATGAAGAGTCCTCCGAGAGATGAATCCCCTCTCCGGCAGGGTGCCGGAGGCGATCTCCAGAATCCCCCGAGATGGGATTCGCGGCGGCGGCGTCTCTGTAAGGTTTTCCGTATCGTGGCTCTCGGTACTGGGGGTTTCGCGACGGGAGCTTTAAGTAGGCGGAAGGTCAACGCGAGGGGCCACACGAGGGGCCCAGGGGGCTGGGTCGGCGCGGCCGGGCCTGGGCCGCGCCGGCCACCCCCCTGCCTCCTCGTGGCCCCACTTCGTTAGGTCTTCGGTCTTCTGGAAGCTTCGTGCAAAAATAGGACCCTGGGCGAAAGTTTCGTCCAATTCCGAGAATATTTCTTTACTAGGATTTC
The DNA here is from genome assembly GCA_030979885.1 of Lolium multiflorum. Classification (NCBI taxonomy): domain Eukaryota; kingdom Viridiplantae; phylum Streptophyta; class Magnoliopsida; order Poales; family Poaceae; genus Lolium; species Lolium multiflorum. The sequence goes on along the minus strand of JAUUTY010000687.1, from coordinate 151,779 downwards.
TGAAACCAAAAACAGCAGAAAACAGCAACTGGCTTTCGGCATCTTGTTAATAGGTTAGTTCCAGAAAATGCATAAATATGACATATAATGTGCATAAAACATGTAGGTATCATCAATAAAGTAGCATGGAACATAAGAAATTATCGATACGTTGGAGACGTATCAGCAGCATAAAGGAAAATGAGTGCATCATGCGATCATACCAGCACTAAAGCACCGGATCCCATCAGAACTCCGAAGTTAAGCGTGCCAGTTACTGCTGGGGACCTCCAGAACTAAGCTTGGGCATGCTGATACGTCTCCAACGTATCGATAATTTCTTATGTTCCATGCTACTTTATTGATGATATCTACATGTTTTATGCACACTTTATGTCATATTCGTGCATTTTCTGGAACTAACCTATTAACAAGATGCCGAAGTGCCAGTTCCTGCTGTTTTTGGTTTCAGAAATCCTAGTAACGAAATATTCTCGGAATTGGACGAAATCAACGCCCAGGTTCCTATTTTGCCCGGAAGCATCCAGAACACCCGAGAGCCGCCGGGGGGCCCTGTGGGCCCCAGATGACATGGTGGCGCGGCAGGGCTGGGCCCGCGCCACCCTATGGTGTCGTCGCCTCGTTGACCCTCCTGCGCCGCCTCTTCGCCTATATAAAGCCCCTGCATCGAAAACCCTTACGGAGGAAGCCACGGTACGCGAAACCTTCCAGAGCCGCCGCCATCGCGAAGCCAAGATCTGGGGGACAGGAGTCTCTGTTCCGGCACCCTGCCGGAGCGGGGAAGTGCCCCCGGAAGGCTTCTCCATCGACACCGCTGCCATCTCCACCGCCATCTTCATCACCGCTGCTGCTCCCATGAGGAGGGAGTAGTTCTCCATCGAGGCTCGGGGCTGTACCGGTAGCTATGTGGTTAATCTCTCTCCTATGTACCTCAATACAATGATCTCATGAGCTGCTTTACATGATTGAGATTCATATGAGTTTTGTATCACTACTATCTATGTGCTACTCTAGCAAAGTTATTAAAGTAGTTCTATTCCTCCTGCACGTGTGTAAAGGTGACAGTGTGTGCACCGTGTTAGTACTTGGTTTATGCTATGATCATGATCTCTTGTAGATTGCGAAGTTAACTATTGCTATGATAATATTGATGTGATCTATTCCTCCTACATATGCATGAAGGTGACAGTGTGCATGCTATGTTAGTACTTGGTTTAGTCTTTTGATCTATCTTACACTATAAGGTTACTAAAATATGAACATTAATTGTGGAGCTTGTTAACTCCGGCATTGAGGGTTCGTGTAATCCTACGCAATGTGTTCATCATCCAACAAAAGTGTAGAGTATGCATTTATCTATTCTGTTATGTGATCAATGTTGAGAGTGTCCACTAGTGAAAGTCTATTCCCTAGGCCTTGTTCCTAAATACTGCTATCGCTGCTTGTTACTGTTTTACTGCGTTACTACTGCTGCGTTACTACTGCATGTTTACTTCCCGCAATATTACTACCATCAACTGCACGCCAGCAAGCACTTTTCTGGCGCCATACTACTGCTCATATTCATTCATACCACTTGTATTTCACTATCTCTTCGCCGAACTAGTACACCTATTAGGTGTGTTGGGGACACAAGAGACTTCTTGCTTTGTGGTTGCAGGGTTGCATGAGAGGGATATCTTTGACCTCTTCCTCCCTGAGTTCGATAAACCTTGGGTAATCCACTTAAGGGAAACTTGCTGCTGTTCTACAAACCTCTGCTCTTGGAGGCCCAACACTGTCTACAAGAATAGAAGCACCCGTAGACATCAAGCACTTTTCTGGCGCCGTTGCCGGGGAGGGAAGGTAAACGGCACTCACACATTGGCAAGCCCGGCAACTAAGCACTTTTCCTCCCTCGTCAACTACGCGCCAAGCACTTTTCTGGCGCCGTTGCCGGGGAGGAAAGGTAAAAGGCACTCATACTCCGGTTCCAGGTAACAGTACTTTTCTGGCGCCATTGTGTGTGTGCTCGAAGCTATTTCCTTTAGACTCTGCAATTGCGACATTTGGTTTCTTGTTTACACTAGTTAGGCATAATGGACAACAATGACCTTTTTATTCTATTTCCTGATTTAAGACATGGATGGTTTGATGCGAAAATTAAAAAACCCATGGAACATATTAATATGAATGCTTTGAACACTATTGTTGCTAATGCTATGGAAAATTCTAAGCTTGGGGAAGCTGGCTTTGATGAGCATGATATTTTTAGTCCCCCAAGCATTGAGGAGAAAATTTACTTTGATGATACTTTGCCTCCTATTTATGATGATTATAATGATAGTAGTCTTTTGTTACCACCTGTTATGGAGGATAAATTTGATTATGATTACAATATACCTCCTATATTTGATAGCTACTTTGTTGAATTTGCTCCCACTACAACTAATAAAATTGATTATGCCTATGTGGGGAGTAATAATTTTATGCATGAGACTCATGATAAGAATGCTTTATGTGATAGTTATATTGTTGAGTTTGCTCATGATGCTACTGAAAGTTATTATGAGAGAGGAAAATATGGTTGTAAAAATTTTCATGTTACTAAAACACCTCTCTATGTGCTGAAATTTTTGAAGCTACACTTGTTTTATCTTCCTATGCTTGTTACTTTGCTCTTCATGAACTTGTTTATTTACAAGATTCCTATGCATAGGAAGCATGTTAGACTTAAATTTGTTTTGAATTTGCCTCTTGATGCTCTCTTTTGCTTCAACTACTATTTCTTGCGAGTGCATCATTAAAACTGCTGAGCCCATCTTAATGGCTATAAAGAAAGAACTTCTTGGGAGATAACCCATGTGTTTTTTTTACTACAGTACTTTGTTTTATATTTGTGTCTTGGAAGTTGTTTACTACTGTAGCAACCTCTCCTTATCATGTTTTTGTGCCAAGTAAAGTTTCTATGTCAAAGTTGATGTTATATTTGGGATCGCTGCGCAGAAACAGCATTGCTGTCTGTCACGAATCTGGGCACAGTTCTCTGTAGAAAATTCGAAAAAATCTGCCAATTTACGAGCGTGATCCTCAGATATGTACGCAACTTTCATTAGTTTTGAGTTTTTCCGTTTGAGCAAGTCTGGTGCCATCTTAAAATTCGTCTTTACGGACTGTTCTGTTTTTGACAGATTCTGCCTTTTATTTCGCATTGCCGCTTTTGTTAAGTTGAATGAGTTTCTTTGTTCCATTAACTTTCAGAAGTTTTGTGCAATGTCCAGAAGTGTTAAGAATGATTGTGTCACCTCTGAACATGTGAATTTTTGATTATGCACTAACCCTCTAATGAGTTTGCTTGAAGTTTGGTGTGAAGGAAGTTTTCAAGGGTCAAGAGAGGAGTATGATATACTATGATCAAGAGGAGTGAAAGCTCTAAGCTTGGGGATGCCCCCGTGGTTCACCCCTGCATATTCTAAGAAGACTCAAGCGTCTAAGCTTGGGGATGCCCAAGGCATCCCCTTCTTCATCGACAAAGTATCAGGTTCCTTCTCTTGAAACTATATTTTTATTCGGTCACATCTTATGTACTTTACTTGGAGCGTCTGTGTGTGCTTTTATTTTTGTTTTGTTATCTTAGTTCTCTGAATAAGTTCATCCTTGTGTGGGAGAGAGACACGCTCCGCTGGTTCGTATGAACACATGTGTTCTTAGCTCATAATATTCATGGCGAAGTTTCCTCTTCGTTAAATTGTTATATGGTTGGAATTGGAAAATGCTACATGTAGTAATTCTAAAATGTCTTGGATAATGTGATACTTGGCAATTGTTGTGCTCATGTTTAAGCTCTTGCATCATATGCTTTGCACCCATTAATGAAGAAATACATAGAGCTTGCTAAAATTTGATTTGCATATTTGGTCTCTCTAAGGTCTAGATAATATCTAGTATTGAGTTTTGAACAACAAGGAAGACGGTGTAGAGTCTTATAATGTTTACAATATGTCTTTTATGTGAGTTTTGCTGCACCGGTTCATCCTTGAGTTTGCTTCAAATAACCTTGCTAGCCTAAACCTTGTATCGAGAGGGAATACTTCTCATGCATCCAAAATCCTTGAGCCAACCACTATGCCATTTGTGTCCACCATATCTACCTACTACATGGTATTTCTCCGCCATTCCAAAGTAAATTGCTTGAGTGCTACCTTTAAAATTCCATCATTCACCTTTGCAATATATAGCTCATGGGACAAAATAGCCTTAAAAACTATCGTAGTATTGAATATGTACTTATGCACTTTATCTTTTATTAAGTTGCTTGTTGTGCGATAACCATGCTTCTGGGGAACGCCATCAACTATTGTTGAATATCATGTGAGTTGCTATGCATGTCCGTCTTGTCTGAAGGATCTATCATTTTAGTGGTTGGAGCATGCAAAATTGTTAGAGAAGAACATTGGGCCGCTAACTAAAGCCATGAATCATGGTTGAAGTTTCAGTTTTGGACATATATCCTCAATCTCATATGAGAATAATAATCATTGCTACATGCTTATGCATTTAAGAGGAGTCCATTATCTGTTGTCCATGTTGTCCCGGTATGGATGTCTAAGTTGAGAATAATCAAAAGCGAGAAATCCAAAATGCGAGCTTTCTCCTTAGACCTTTGTACAGGCGGCATGGAGGTACCCCTTTGTGACACTTGGTTGAAACATGGCATGCAAAGATCCGGTAGTCCAAGCTAAGTAGGACGAGGTGCGGACACTATTAGTATACTATGCATGAGGCTTGCAACTTGTAAGATATAATTTACATAACTCATATGCTTTATTACTACCGTTGACAAAATTGTTTCATGTTTTCAAAATAAAAGCTCTAGCACAAATATAGCAATCGATGCTTTCCTCTTTGAAGGACCATTCTTTTACTTTTATGTTGAGTCAGTTCACCTATCTCTCTCCACCTCAAGAAGCAAACACTTGTGTGAACTGTGCATTGATTCTTACATACTTGCATATTGCATTTGTTATATTACTCTATGTTGACAATTATCCATGAGATATACATGTTACAAGTTGAAAGCAACCGCTGAAACTTAATCTTCCATTGTGTTGCTTCAATGTCTATACTTTAAATTATTGCTTTATGAGTTAACTCTTATGCAAGACTTATTGATGCTTGTCTTGAAGTACTATTCATGAAAAGTCTTTGCTTTATGATTCACTTGTTTACTCATGTCATTACCATTGTTTTGATCGCTGCATTCATTACATATGTTTACAAATAGTATGATCAAGATTATGATGGCATGTCACTTCAGAAATTATCTTTGTTATCGTTTTACCTGCTCGGGACGAGCAGAACTAAGCTTGGGGATGCTGATACGTCTCCAACGTATCGATAATTTCTTATGTTCCATGCTACTTTATTGATGATACCTACATGTTTTATGCACACTTTATGTCATATTCGTGCATTTTCTGGAACTAACCTATTAACAAGATGCCGAAGTGCCAGTTCCTGTTTTCTGCTGTTTTTGGTTTCAGAAATCCTAGTAAGGAAATATTCTCGGAATTGGACGAAATCAACGCCCAGGTTCCTATTTTGCCCGGAAGCATCCAGAACACCCGAGAGCCGCCAGAGGGGGGCCCTGTGGGCCCCAGATGACATGGTGGCGCGGCCAGGGCTGGCCCGCGCCACCCTATGGTGTCGTCGCCTCGTTGACCCTCCTGCGCCGCCTCTTCGCCTATATAAAGCCCCTGCATCGAAAACCCTTACGGAGGAAGCCACGGTACGCGAAACCTTCCAGAGCCGCCGCCATCGCGAAGCCAAGATCTGGGGGACAGGAGTCTCTGTTCCGGCACCCTGCCGGACGGGGAAGTGCCCCCGGAAGGCTTCTCCATCGACACCGCTGCCATCTCCACCGCCATCTTCATCACCGCTGCTGCTCCCATGAGGAGGGAGTAGTTCTCCATCGAGGCTCGGGGCTGTACCGGTAGCTATGTGGTTAATCTCTCTCCTATGTACCTCAATACAATGATCTCATGAGCTGCTTTACATGATTGAGATTCATATGAGTTTTGTATCACTACTATCTATGTGCTACTCTAGCAAAGTTATTAAAGTAGTTCTATTCCTCCTGCACGTGTGTAAAGGTGACAGTGTGTGCACCGTGTTAGTACTTGGTTTATGCTATGATCATGATCTCTTGTAGATTGCGAAGTTAACTATTGCTATGATAATATTGATGTGATCTATTCCTCCTACATATGCATGAAGGTGACAGTGTGCATGCTATGTTAGTACTTGGTTTAGTCTGTTGATCTATCTTACACTACAAGGTTACTAAAATATGAACATTAATTGTGGAGCTTGTTAACTCCGGCATTGAGGGTTCGTGTAATCCTACGCAATGTGTTCATCATCCAACAAAAGTGTAGAGTATGCATTTATCTATTCTGTTATGTGATCAATGTTGAGAGTGTCCACTAGTGAAAGTCTATTCCCTAGGCCTTGTTCCTAAATACTGCTATCGCTGCTTGTTACTGTTTTACTGCGTTACTACTGCTGCGTTACTACTGCATGTTTACTTCCCGCAATATTACTACCATCAACTGCACGCCAGCAAGCACTTTTCTGGCGCCATACTACTGCTCATATTCATTCATACCACTTGTATTTCACTATCTCTTCGCCGAACTAGTACACCTATTAGGTGTGTTGGGGACACAAGAGACTTCTTGCTTTGTGGTTGCAGGGTTGCATGAGAGGGATATCTTTGACCTCTTCCTCCCTGAGTTCGATAAACCTTGGGTAATCCACTTAAGGGAAACTTGCTGCTGTTCTACAAACCTCTGCTCTTGGAGGCCCAACACTGACCTCCTGGGAAGTCCTCGTGTTGCATCCCTTTTTTTTGCGTCTGGCGGCGACATTCATAGTGAAGTTACGACGATATTTTTTTATGGGCACTCGTGCTCGGCTATTTCTGATGGGAAACGGTGGTGGGGATGGAAAAGCGGGATGGGCATGGTACAAAATAGAGCAGACAAGGTGCGGGAGGGGCAAGCATAAAGGAAAATGAGTGCATAACATGTCGGATGCGATCATACCAGCACTAAAGCACCGGATCCCATCAGAACTCCGAAGTTAAGCGTGCTTGGGCGAGAGTAGTACTAGGATGGGTGACCTCCTGGGAAGTCCTCGTGTTGCATCCCTTTTTTTTGCATCTGGCGGCGACATTCATAGTGAAGTTACGACGATATTTTTTTATGGGCACTCGTGCTCGGCTATTTCTGATGGGAAACGGTGGTGGGGATGGAAAAGCGGGATGGGCATGGTACAAAATAGAGCAGACAAGGTGCGGGAGGGGCAAGCATAAAGGAAAATGAGTGCATAACATGTCGGATGCGATCATACCAGCACTAAAGCACCGGATCCCATCAGAACTCCGAAGTTAAGCGTGCTTGGGCGAGAGTAGTACTAGGATGGGTGACCTCCTGGGAAGTCCTCGTGTTGCATCCCTTTTTTTTGCGTCTGGCGGCGACATTCATAGTGAAGTTACGACGATATTTTTTTATGGGCACTCGTGCTCGGCTATTTCTGATGGGAAACGGTGGTGGGGATGGAAAAGCGGGATGGGCATGGTACAAAATAGAGCAGACAAGGTGCGGGAGGGGCAAGCATAAAGGAAAATGAGTGCATAACATGTCGGATGCGATCATACCAGCACTAAAGCACCGGATCCCATCAGAACTCCGAAGTTAAGCGTGCTTGGGCGAGAGTAGTACTAGGATGGGTGACCTCCTGGGAAGTCCTCGTGTTGCATCCCTTTTTTTTGCATCTGGCGGCGACATTCATAGTGAAGTTACGACGATATTTTTTTATGGGCACTCGTGCTCGGCTATTTCTGATGGGAAACGGTGGTGGGGATGGAAAAGCGGGATGGGCATGGTACAAAATAGAGCAGACAAGGTGCGGGAGGGGCAAGCATAAAGGAAAATGAGTGCATAACATGTCGGATGCGATCATACCAGCACTAAAGCACCGGATCCCATCAGAACTCCGAAGTTAAGCGTGCTTGGGCGAGAGTAGTACTAGGATGGGTGACCTCCTGGGAAGTCCTCGTGTTGCATCCCTTTTTTTTGCATCTGGCGGCGACATTCATAGTGAAGTTACGACGATATTTTTTTATGGGCACTCGTGCTCGGCTATTTCTGATGGGAAACGGTGGTGGGGATGGAAAAGCGGGATGGGCATGGTACAAAATAGAGCAGACAAGGTGCGGGAGGGGCAAGCATAAAGGAAAATGAGTGCATAACATGTCGGATGCGATCATACCAGCACTAAAGCACCGGATCCCATCAGAACTCCGAAGTTAAGCGTGCTTGGGCGAGAGTAGTACTAGGATGGGTGACCTCCTGGGAAGTCCTCGTGTTGCATCCCTTTTTTTTGCGTCTGGCGGCGACATTCATAGTGAAGTTACGACGATATTTTTTTATGGGCACTCGTGCTCGGCTATTTCTGATGGGAAACGGTGGTGGGGATGGAAAAGCGGGATGGGCATGGTACAAAATAGAGCAGACAAGGTGCGGGAGGGGCAAGCATAAAGGAAAATGAGTGCATAACATGTCGGATGCGATCATACCAGCACTAAAGCACCGGATCCCATCAGAACTCCGAAGTTAAGCGTGCTTGGGCGAGAGTAGTACTAGGATGGGTGACCTCCTGGGAAGTCCTCGTGTTGCATCCCTTTTTTTTGCATCTGGCGGCGACATTCATAGTGAAGTTACGACGATATTTTTTTATGGGCACTCGTGCTCGGCTATTTCTGATGGGAAACGGTGGTGGGGATGGAAAAGCGGGATGGGCATGGTACAAAATAGAGCAGACAAGGTGCGGGAGGGGCAAGCATAAAGGAAAATGAGTGCATAACATGTCGGATGCGATCATACCAGCACTAAAGCACCGGATCCCATCAGAACTCCGAAGTTAAGCGTGCTTGGGCGAGAGTAGTACTAGGATGGGTGACCTCCTGGGAAGTCCTCGTGTTGCATCCCTTTTTTTTGCGTCTGGCGGCGACATTCATAGTGAAGTTACGACGATATTTTTTTATGGGCACTCGTGCTCGGCTATTTCTGATGGGAAACGGTGGTGGGGATGGAAAAGCGGGATGGGCATGGTACAAAATAGAGCAGACAAGGTGCGGGAGGGGCAAGCATAAAGGAAAATGAGTGCATAACATGTCGGATGCGATCATACCAGCACTAAAGCACCGGATCCCATCAGAACTCCGAAGTTAAGCGTGCTTGGGCGAGAGTAGTACTAGGATGGGTGACCTCCTGGGAAGTCCTCGTGTTGCATCCCTTTTTTTTGCGTCTGGCGGCGACATTCATAGTGAAGTTACGACGATATTTTTTTATGGGCACTCGTGCTCGGCTATTTCTGATGGGAAACGGTGGTGGGGATGGAAAAGCGGGATGGGCATGGTACAAAATAGAGCAGACAAGGTGCGGGAGGGGCAAGCATAAAGGAAAATGAGTGCATAACATGTCGGATGCGATCATACCAGCACTAAAGCACCGGATCCCATCAGAACTCCGAAGTTAAGCGTGCTTGGGCGAGAGTAGTACTAGGATGGGTGACCTCCTGGGAAGTCCTCGTGTTGCATCCCTTTTTTTTGCATCTGGCGGCGACATTCATAGTGAAGTTACGACGATATTTTTTTATGGGCACTCGTGCTCGGCTATTTCTGATGGGAAACGGTGGTGGGGATGGAAAAGCGGGATGGGCATGGTACAAAATAGAGCAGACAAGGTGCGGGAGGGGCAAGCATAAAGGAAAATGAGTGCATAACATGTCGGATGCGATCATACCAGCACTAAAGCACCGGATCCCATCAGAACTCCGAAGTTAAGCGTGCTTGGGCGAGAGTAGTACTAGGATGGGTGACCTCCTGGGAAGTCCTCGTGTTGCATCCCTTTTTTTTGCGTCTGGCGGCGACATTCATAGTGAAGTTACGACGATATTTTTTTATGGGCACTCGTGCTCGGCTATTTCTGATGGGAAACGGTGGTGGGGATGGAAAAGCGGGATGGGCATGGTACAAAATAGAGCAGACAAGGTGCGGGAGGGGCAAGCATAAAGGAAAATGAGTGCATAACATGTCGGATGCGATCATACCAGCACTAAAGCACCGGATCCCATCAGAACTCCGAAGTTAAGCGTGCTTGGGCGAGAGTAGTACTAGGATGGGTGACCTCCTGGGAAGTCCTCGTGTTGCATCCCTTTTTTTTGCGTCTGGCGGCGACATTCATAGTGAAGTTACGACGATATTTTTTTATGGGCACTCGTGCTCGGCTATTTCTGATGGGAAACGGTGGTGGGGATGGAAAAGCGGGATGGGCATGGTACAAAATAGAGCAGACAAGGTGCGGGAGGGGCAAGCATAAAGGAAAATGAGTGCATAACATGTCGGATGCGATCATACCAGCACTAAAGCACCGGATCCCATCAGAACTCCGAAGTTAAGCGTGCTTGGGCGAGAGTAGTACTAGGATGGGTGACCTCCTGGGAAGTCCTCGTGTTGCATCCCTTTTTTTTGCGTCTGGCGGCGACATTCATAGTGAAGTTACGACGATATTTTTTTATGGGCACTCGTGCTCGGCTATTTCTGATGGGAAACGGTGGTGGGGATGGAAAAGCGGGATGGGCATGGTACAAAATAGAGCAGACAAGGTGCGGGAGGGGCAAGCATAAAGGAAAATGAGTGCATAACATGTCGGATGCGATCATACCAGCACTAAAGCACCGGATCCCATCAGAACTCCGAAGTTAAGCGTGCTTGGGCGAGAGTAGTACTAGGATGGGTGACCTCCTGGGAAGTCCTCGTGTTGCATCCCTTTTTTTTGCGTCTGGCGGCGACATTCATAGTGAAGTTACGACGATATTTTTTTATGGGCACTCGTGCTCGGCTATTTCTGATGGGAAACGGTGGTGGGGATGGAAAAGCGGGATGGGCATGGTACAAAATAGAGCAGACAAGGTGCGGGAGGGGCAAGCATAAAGGAAAATGAGTGCATAACATGTCGGATGCGATCATACCAGCACTAAAGCACCGGATCCCATCAGAACTCCGAAGTTAAGCGTGCTTGGGCGAGAGTAGTACTAGGATGGGTGACCTCCTGGGAAGTCCTCGTGTTGCATCCCTTTTTTTTGCATCTGGCGGCGACATTCATAGTGAAGTTACGACGATATTTTTTTATGGGCACTCGTGCTCGGCTATTTCTGATGGGAAACGGTGGTGGGGATGGAAAAGCGGGATGGGCATGGTACAAAATAGAGCAGACAAGGTGCGGGAGGGGCAAGCATAAAGGAAAATGAGTGCATAACATGTCGGATGCGATCATACCAGCACTAAAGCACCGGATCCCATCAGAACTCCGAAGTTAAGCGTGCTTGGGCGAGAGTAGTACTAGGATGGGTGACCTCCTGGGAAGTCCTCGTGTTGCATCCCTTTTTTTTGCGTCTGGCGGCGACATTCATAGTGAAGTTACGACGATATTTTTTTATGGGCACTCGTGCTCGGCTATTTCTGATGGGAAACGGTGGTGGGGATGGAAAAGCGGGATGGGCATGGTACAAAATAGAGCAGACAAGGTGCGGGAGGGGCAAGCATAAAGGAAAATGAGTGCATAACATGTCGGATGCGATCATACCAGCACTAAAGCACCGGATCCCATCAGAACTCCGAAGTTAAGCGTGCTTGGGCGAGAGTAGTACTAGGATGGGTGACCTCCTGGGAAGTCCTCGTGTTGCATCCCTTTTTTTTGCGTCTGGCGGCGACATTCATAGTGAAGTTACGACGATATTTTTTTATGGGCACTCGTGCTCGGCTATTTCTGATGGGAAACGGTGGTGGGGATGGAAAAGCGGGATGGGCATGGTACAAAATAGAGCAGACAAGGTGCGGGAGGGGCAAGCATAAAGGAAAATGAGTGCATAACATGTCGGATGCGATCATACCAGCACTAAAGCACCGGATCCCATCAGAACTCCGAAGTTAAGCGTGCTTGGGCGAGAGTAGTACTAGGATGGGTGACCTCCTGGGAAGTCCTCGTGTTGCATCCCTTTTTTTTGCATCTGGCGGCGACATTCATAGTGAAGTTACGACGATATTTTTTTATGGGCACTCGTGCTCGGCTATTTCTGATGGGAAACGGTGGTGGGGATGGAAAAGCGGGATGGGCATGGTACAAAATAGAGCAGACAAGGTGCGGGAGGGGCAAGCATAAAGGAAAATGAGTGCATAACATGTCGGATGCGATCATACCAGCACTAAAGCACCGGATCCCATCAGAACTCCGAAGTTAAGCGTGCTTGGGCGAGAGTAGTACTAGGATGGGTGACCTCCTGGGAAGTCCTCGTGTTGCATCCCTTTTTTTTGCATCTGGCGGCGACATTCATAGTGAAGTTACGACGATATTTTTTTATGGGCACTCGTGCTCGGCTATTTCTGATGGGAAACGGTGGTGGGGATGGAAAAGCGGGATGGGCATGGTACAAAATAGAGCAGACAAGGTGCGGGAGGGGCAAGCATAAAGGAAAATGAGTGCATAACATGTCGGATGCGATCATACCAGCACTAAAGCACCGGATCCCATCAGAACTCCGAAGTTAAGCGTGCTTGGGCGAGAGTAGTACTAGGATGGGTGACCTCCTGGGAAGTCCTCGTGTTGCATCCCTTTTTTTTGCGTCTGGCGGCGACATTCATAGTGAAGTTACGACGATATTTTTTTATGGGCACTCGTGCTCGGCTATTTCTGATGGGAAACGGTGGTGGGGATGGAAAAGCGGGATGGGCATGGTACAAAATAGAGCAGACAAGGTGCGGGAGGGGCAAGCATAAAGGAAAATGAGTGCATAACATGTCGGATGCGATCATACCAGCACTAAAGCACCGGATCCCATCAGAACTCCGAAGTTAAGCGTGCTTGGGCGAGAGTAGTACTAGGATGGGTGACCTCCTGGGAAGTCCTCGTGTTGCATCCCTTTTTTTTGCGTCTGGCGGCGACATTCATAGTGAAGTTACGACGATATTTTTTTATGGGCACTCGTGCTCGGCTATTTCTGATGGGAAACGGTGGTGGGGATGGAAAAGCGGGATGGGCATGGTACAAAATAGAGCAGACAAGGTGCGGGAGGGGCAAGCATAAAGGAAAATGAGTGCATAACATGTCGGATGCGATCATACCAGCACTAAAGCACCGGATCCCATCAGAACTCCGAAGTTAAGCGTGCTTGGGCGAGAGTAGTACTAGGATGGGTGACCTCCTGGGAAGTCCTCGTGTTGCATCCCTTTTTTTTGCGTCTGGCGGCGACATTCATAGTGAAGTTACGACGATATTTTTTTATGGGCACTCGTGCTCGGCTATTTCTGATGGGAAACGGTGGTGGGGATGGAAAAGCGGGATGGGCATGGTACAAAATAGAGCAGACAAGGTGCGGGAGGGGCAAGCATAAAGGAAAATGAGTGCATAACATGTCGGATGCGATCATACCAGCACTAAAGCACCGGATCCCATCAGAACTCCGAAGTTAAGCGTGCTTGGGCGAGAGTAGTACTAGGATGGGTGACCTCCTGGGAAGTCCTCGTGTTGCATCCCTTTTTTTTGCGTCTGGCGGCGACATTCATAGTGAAGTTACGACGATATTTTTTTATGGGCACTCGTGCTCGGCTATTTCTGATGGGAAACGGTGGTGGGGATGGAAAAGCGGGATGGGCATGGTACAAAATAGAGCAGACAAGGTGCGGGCGGGGGGCAAGGATAAAGGATGGGTGGGAAGTCCTCGTGTTGCATCCCTTTTTTTTGCGTCTGGCGGCGACATTCATAGTGAAGTTACGACGATATTTTTTTATGGGCACTCGTGCTCGGCTATTTCTGATGGGAAACGGTGGTGGGGATGGAAAAGCGGGATGGGCATGGTACAAAATAGAGCAGACAAGGTGCGGGAGGGGCAAGCATAAAGGAAAATGAGTGCATAACATGTCGGATGCGATCATACCAGCACTAAAGCACCGGATCCCATCAGAACTCCGAAGTTAAGCGTGCTTGGGCGAGAGTAGTACTAGGATGGGTGACCTCCTGGGAAGTCCTCGTGTTGCATCCCTTTTTTTTGCGTCTGGCGGCGACATTCATAGTGAAGTTACGACGATATTTTTTTATGGGCACTCGTGCTCGGCTATTTCTGATGGGAAACGGTGGTGGGGATGGAAAAGCGGGATGGGCATGGTACAAAATAGAGCAGACAAGGTGCGGGAGGGGCAAGCATAAAGGAAAATGAGTGCATAACATGTCGGATGCGATCATACCAGCACTAAAGCACCGGATCCCATCAGAACTCCGAAGTTAAGCGTGCTTGGGCGAGAGTAGTACTAGGATGGGTGACCTCCTGGGAAGTCCTCGTGTTGCATCCCTTTTTTTTGCGTCTGGCGGCGACATTCATAGTGAAGTTACGACGATATTTTTTTATGGGCACTCGTGCTCGGCTATTTCTGATGGGAAACGGTGGTGGGGATGGAAAAGCGGGATGGGCATGGTACAAAATAGAGCAGACAAGGTGCGGGAGGGGCAAGCATAAAGGAAAATGAGTGCATAACATGTCGGATGCGATCATACCAGCACTAAAGCACCGGATCCCATCAGAACTCCGAAGTTAAGCGTGCTTGGGCGAGAGTAGTACTAGGATGGGTGACCTCCTGGGAAGTCCTCGTGTTGCATCCCTTTTTTTTGCGTCTGGCGGCGACATTCATAGTGAAGTTACGACGATATTTTTTTATGGGCACTCGTGCTCGGCTATTTCTGATGGGAAACGGTGGTGGGGATGGAAAAGCGGGATGGGCATGGTACAAAATAGAGCAGACAAGGTGCGGGAGGGGCAAGCATAAAGGAAAATGAGTGCATAACATGTCGGATGCGATCATACCAGCACTAAAGCACCGGATCCCATCAGAACTCCGAAGTTAAGCGTGCTTGGGCGAGAGTAGTACTAGGATGGGTGACCTCCTGGGAAGTCCTCGTGTTGCATCCCTTTTTTTTGCGTCTGGCGGCGACATTCATAGTGAAGTTACGACGATATTTTTTTATGGGCACTCGTGCTCGGCTATTTCTGATGGGAAACGGTGGTGGGGATGGAAAAGCGGGATGGGCATGGTACAAAATAGAGCAGACAAGGTGCGGGAGGGGCAAGCATAAAGGAAAATGAGTGCATAACATGTCGGATGCGATCATACCAGCACTAAAGCACCGGATCCCATCAGAACTCCGAAGTTAAGCGTGCTTGGGCGAGAGTAGTACTAGGATGGGTGACCTCCTGGGAAGTCCTCGTGTTGCATCCCTTTTTTTTGCGTCTGGCGGCGACATTCATAGTGAAGTTACGACGATATTTTTTTATGGGCACTCGTGCTCGGCTATTTCTGATGGGAAACGGTGGTGGGGATGGAAAAGCGGGATGGGCATGGTACAAAATAGAGCAGACAAGGTGCGGGAGGGGCAAGCATAAAGGAAAATGAGTGCATAACATGTCGGATGCGATCATACCAGCACTAAAGCACCGGATCCCATCAGAACTCCGAAGTTAAGCGTGCTTGGGCGAGAGTAGTACTAGGATGGGTGACCTCCTGGGAAGTCCTCGTGTTGCATCCCTTTTTTTTGCGTCTGGCGGCGACATTCATAGTGAAGTTACGACGATATTTTTTTATGGGCACTCGTGCTCGGCTATTTCTGATGGGAAACGGTGGTGGGGATGGAAAAGCGGGATGGGCATGGTACAAAATAGAGCAGACAAGGTGCGGGAGGGGCAAGCATAAAGGAAAATGAGTGCATAACATGTCGGATGCGATCATACCAGCACTAAAGCACCGGATCCCATCAGAACTCCGAAGTTAAGCGTGCTTGGGCGAGAGTAGTACTAGGATGGGTGACCTCCTGGGAAGTCCTCGTGTTGCATCCCTTTTTTTTGCGTCTGGCGGCGACATTCATAGTGAAGTTACGACGATATTTTTTTATGGGCACTCGTGCTCGGCTATTTCTGATGGGAAACGGTGGTGGGGATGGAAAAGCGGGATGGGCATGGTACAAAATAGAGCAGACAAGGTGCGGGAGGGGCAAGCATAAAGGAAAATGAGTGCATAACATGTCGGATGCGATCATACCAGCACTAAAGCACCGGATCCCATCAGAACTCCGAAGTTAAGCGTGCTTGGGCGAGAGTAGTACTAGGATGGGTGACCTCCTGGGAAGTCCTCGTGTTGCATCCCTTTTTTTTGCGTCTGGCGGCGACATTCATAGTGAAGTTACGACGATATTTTTTTATGGGCACTCGTGCTCGGCTATTTCTGATGGGAAACGGTGGTGGGGATGGAAAAGCGGGATGGGCATGGTACAAAATAGAGCAGACAAGGTGCGGGAGGGGCAAGCATAAAGGAAAATGAGTGCATAACATGTCGGATGCGATCATACCAGCACTAAAGCACCGGATCCCATCAGAACTCCGAAGTTAAGCGTGCTTGGGCGAGAGTAGTACTAGGATGGGTGACCTCCTGGGAAGTCCTCGTGTTGCATCCCTTTTTTTTGCGTCTGGCGGCGACATTCATAGTGAAGTTACGACGATATTTTTTTATGGGCACTCGTGCTCGGCTATTTCTGATGGGAAACGGTGGTGGGGATGGAAAAGCGGGATGGGCATGGTACAAAATAGAGCAGACAAGGTGCGGGAGGGGCAAGCATAAAGGAAAATGAGTGCATAACATGTCGGATGCGATCATACCAGCACTAAAGCACCGGATCCCATCAGAACTCCGAAGTTAAGCGTGCTTGGGCGAGAGTAGTACTAGGATGGGTGACCTCCTGGGAAGTCCTCGTGTTGCATCCCTTTTTTTTGCGTCTGGCGGCGACATTCATAGTGAAGTTACGACGATATTTTTTTATGGGCACTCGTGCTCGGCTATTTCTGATGGGAAACGGTGGTGGGGATGGAAAAGCGGGATGGGCATGGTACAAAATAGAGCAGACAAGGTGCGGGAGGGGCAAGCATAAAGGAAAATGAGTGCATAACATGTCGGATGCGATCATACCAGCACTAAAGCACCGGATCCCATCAGAACTCCGAAGTTAAGCGTGCTTGGGCGAGAGTAGTACTAGGATGGGTGACCTCCTGGGAAGTCCTCGTGTTGCATCCCTTTTTTTTTGCGTCTGGCGGCGACATTCATAGTGAAGTTACGACGATATTTTTTTATGGGCACTCGTGCTCGGCTATTTCTGATGGGAAACGGTGGTGGGGATGGAAAAGCGGGATGGGCATGGTACAAAATAGAGCAGACAAGGTGCGGGAGGGGCAAGCATAAAGGAAAATGAGTGCATAACATGTCGGATGCGATCATACCAGCACTAAAGCACCGGATCCCATCAGAACTCCGAAGTTAAGCGTGCTTGGGCGAGAGTAGTACTAGGATGGGTGACCTCCTGGGAAGTCCTCGTGTTGCATCCCTTTTTTTTGCGTCTGGCGGCGACATTCATAGTGAAGTTACGACGATATTTTTTTATGGGCACTCGTGCTCGGCTATTTCTGATGGGAAACGGTGGTGGGGATGGAAAAGCGGGATGGGCATGGTACAAAATAGAGCAGACAAGGTGCGGGAGGGGCAAGCATAAAGGAAAATGAGTGCATAACATGTCGGATGCGATCATACCAGCACTAAAGCACCGGATCCCATCAGAACTCCGAAGTTAAGCGTGCTTGGGCGAGAGTAGTACTAGGATGGGTGACCTCCTGGGAAGTCCTCGTGTTGCATCCCTTTTTTTTGCGTCTGGCGGCGACATTCATAGTGAAGTTACGACGATATTTTTTTATGGGCACTCGTGCTCGGCTATTTCTGATGGGAAACGGTGGTGGGGATGGAAAAGCGGGATGGGCATGGTACAAAATAGAGCAGACAAGGTGCGGGAGGGGCAAGCATAAAGGAAAATGAGTGCATAACATGTCGGATGCGATCATACCAGCACTAAAGCACCGGATCCCATCAGAACTCCGAAGTTAAGCGTGCTTGGGCGAGAGTAGTACTAGGATGGGTGACCTCCTGGGAAGTCCTCGTGTTGCATCCCTTTTTTTTGCGTCTGGCGGCGACATTCATAGTGAAGTTACGACGATATTTTTTTATGGGCACTCGTGCTCGGCTATTTCTGATGGGAAACGGTGGTGGGGATGGAAAAGCGGGATGGGCATGGTACAAAATAGAGCAGACAAGGTGCGGGAGGGGCAAGCATAAAGGAAAATGAGTGCATAACATGTCGGATGCGATCATACCAGCACTAAAGCACCGGATCCCATCAGAACTCCGAAGTTAAGCGTGCTTGGGCGAGAGTAGTACTAGGATGGGTGACCTCCTGGGAAGTCCTCGTGTTGCATCCCTTTTTTTTGCGTCTGGCGGCGACATTCATAGTGAAGTTACGACGATATTTTTTTATGGGCACTCGTGCTCGGCTATTTCTGATGGGAAACGGTGGTGGGGATGGAAAAGCGGGATGGGCATGGTACAAAATAGAGCAGACAAGGTGCGGGAGGGGCAAGCATAAAGGAAAATGAGTGCATAACATGTCGGATGCGATCATACCAGCACTAAAGCACCGGATCCCATCAGAACTCCGAAGTTAAGCGTGCTTGGGCGAGAGTAGTACTAGGATGGGTGACCTCCTGGGAAGTCCTCGTGTTGCATCCCTTTTTTTTGCGTCTGGCGGCGACATTCATAGTGAAGTTACGACGATATTTTTTTATGGGCACTCGTGCTCGGCTATTTCTGATGGGAAACGGTGGTGGGGATGGAAAAGCGGGATGGGCATGGTACAAAATAGAGCAGACAAGGTGCGGGAGGGGCAAGCATAAAGGAAAATGAGTGCATAACATGTCGGATGCGATCATACCAGCACTAAAGCACCGGATCCCATCAGAACTCCGAAGTTAAGCGTGCTTGGGCGAGAGTAGTACTAGGATGGGTGACCTCCTGGGAAGTCCTCGTGTTGCATCCCTTTTTTTTGCGTCTGGCGGCGACATTCATAGTGAAGTTACGACGATATTTTTTTATGGGCACTCGTGCTCGGCTATTTCTGATGGGAAACGGTGGTGGGGATGGAAAAGCGGGATGGGCATGGTACAAAATAGAGCAGACAAGGTGCGGGAGGGGCAAGCATAAAGGAAAATGAGTGCATAACATGTCGGATGCGATCATACCAGCACTAAAGCACCGGATCCCATCAGAACTCCGAAGTTAAGCGTGCTTGGGCGAGAGTAGTACTAGGATGGGTGACCTCCTGGGAAGTCCTCGTGTTGCATCCCTTTTTTTTGCGTCTGGCGGCGACATTCATAGTGAAGTTACGACGATATTTTTTTATGGGCACTCGTGCTCGGCTATTTCTGATGGGAAACGGTGGTGGGGATGGAAAAGCGGGATGGGCATGGTACAAAATAGAGCAGACAAGGTGCGGGAGGGGCAAGCATAAAGGAAAATGAGTGCATAACATGTCGGATGCGATCATACCAGCACTAAAGCACCGGATCCCATCAGAACTCCGAAGTTAAGCGTGCTTGGGCGAGAGTAGTACTAGGATGGGTGACCTCCTGGGAAGTCCTCGTGTTGCATCCCTTTTTTTTGCGTCTGGCGGCGACATTCATAGTGAAGTTACGACGATATTTTTTTATGGGCACTCGTGCTCGGCTATTTCTGATGGGAAACGGTGGTGGGGATGGAAAAGCGGGATGGGCATGGTACAAAATAGAGCAGACAAGGTGCGGGAGGGGCAAGCATAAAGGAAAATGAGTGCATAACATGTCGGATGCGATCATACCAGCACTAAAGCACCGGATCCCATCAGAACTCCGAAGTTAAGCGTGCTTGGGCGAGAGTAGTACTAGGATGGGTGACCTCCTGGGAAGTCCTCGTGTTGCATCCCTTTTTTTTGCGTCTGGCGGCGACATTCATAGTGAAGTTACGACGATATTTTTTTATGGGCACTCGTGCTCGGCTATTTCTGATGGGAAACGGTGGTGGGGATGGAAAAGCGGGATGGGCATGGTACAAAATAGAGCAGACAAGGTGCGGGAGGGGCAAGCATAAAGGAAAATGAGTGCATAACATGTCGGATGCGATCATACCAGCACTAAAGCACCGGATCCCATCAGAACTCCGAAGTTAAGCGTGCTTGGGCGAGAGTAGTACTAGGATGGGTGACCTCCTGGGAAGTCCTCGTGTTGCATCCCTTTTTTTTGCGTCTGGCGGCGACATTCATAGTGAAGTTACGACGATATTTTTTTATGGGCACTCGTGCTCGGCTATTTCTGATGGGAAACGGTGGTGGGGATGGAAAAGCGGGATGGGCATGGTACAAAATAGAGCAGACAAGGTGCGGGAGGGGCAAGCATAAAGGAAAATGAGTGCATAACATGTCGGATGCGATCATACCAGCACTAAAGCACCGGATCCCATCAGAACTCCGAAGTTAAGCGTGCTTGGGCGAGAGTAGTACTAGGATGGGTGACCTCCTGGGAAGTCCTCGTGTTGCATCCCTTTTTTTTGCGTCTGGCGGCGACATTCATAGTGAAGTTACGACGATATTTTTTTATGGGCACTCGTGCTCGGCTATTTCTGATGGGAAACGGTGGTGGGGATGGAAAAGCGGGATGGGCATGGTACAAAATAGAGCAGACAAGGTGCGGGAGGGGCAAGCATAAAGGAAAATGAGTGCATAACATGTCGGATGCGATCATACCAGCACTAAAGCACCGGATCCCATCAGAACTCCGAAGTTAAGCGTGCTTGGGCGAGAGTAGTACTAGGATGGGTGACCTCCTGGGAAGTCCTCGTGTTGCATCCCTTTTTTTTGCGTCTGGCGGCGACATTCATAGTGAAGTTACGACGATATTTTTTTATGGGCACTCGTGCTCGGCTATTTCTGATGGGAAACGGTGGTGGGGATGGAAAAGCGGGATGGGCATGGTACAAAATAGAGCAGACAAGGTGCGGGAGGGGCAAGCATAAAGGAAAATGAGTGCATAACATGTCGGATGCGATCATACCAGCACTAAAGCACCGGATCCCATCAGAACTCCGAAGTTAAGCGTGCTTGGGCGAGAGTAGTACTAGGATGGGTGACCTCCTGGGAAGTCCTCGTGTTGCATCCCTTTTTTTTGCGTCTGGCGGCGACATTCATAGTGAAGTTACGACGATATTTTTTTATGGGCACTCGTGCTCGGCTATTTCTGATGGGAAACGGTGGTGGGGATGGAAAAGCGGGATGGGCATGGTACAAAATAGAGCAGACAAGGTGCGGGAGGGGCAAGCATAAAGGAAAATGAGTGCATAACATGTCGGATGCGATCATACCAGCACTAAAGCACCGGATCCCATCAGAACTCCGAAGTTAAGCGTGCTTGGGCGAGAGTAGTACTAGGATGGGTGACCTCCTGGGAAGTCCTCGTGTTGCATCCCTTTTTTTTGCGTCTGGCGGCGACATTCATAGTGAAGTTACGACGATATTTTTTTATGGGCACTCGTGCTCGGCTATTTCTGATGGGAAACGGTGGTGGGGATGGAAAAGCGGGATGGGCATGGTACAAAATAGAGCAGACAAGGTGCGGGAGGGGCAAGCATAAAGGAAAATGAGTGCATAACATGTCGGATGCGATCATACCAGCACTAAAGCACCGGATCCCATCAGAACTCCGAAGTTAAGCGTGCTTGGGCGAGAGTAGTACTAGGATGGGTGACCTCCTGGGAAGTCCTCGTGTTGCATCCCTTTTTTTTGCGTCTGGCGGCGACATTCATAGTGAAGTTACGACGATATTTTTTTATGGGCACTCGTGCTCGGCTATTTCTGATGGGAAACGGTGGTGGGGATGGAAAAGCGGGATGGGCATGGTACAAAATAGAGCAGACAAGGTGCGGGAGGGGCAAGCATAAAGGAAAATGAGTGCATAACATGTCGGATGCGATCATACCAGCACTAAAGCACCGGATCCCATCAGAACTCCGAAGTTAAGCGTGCTTGGGCGAGAGTAGTACTAGGATGGGTGACCTCCTGGGAAGTCCTCGTGTTGCATCCCTTTTTTTTGCGTCTGGCGGCGACATTCATAGTGAAGTTACGACGATATTTTTTTATGGGCACTCGTGCTCGGCTATTTCTGATGGGAAACGGTGGTGGGGATGGAAAAGCGGGATGGGCATGGTACAAAATAGAGCAGACAAGGTGCGGGAGGGGCAAGCATAAAGGAAAATGAGTGCATAACATGTCGGATGCGATCATACCAGCACTAAAGCACCGGATCCCATCAGAACTCCGAAGTTAAGCGTGCTTGGGCGAGAGTAGTACTAGGATGGGTGACCTCCTGGGAAGTCCTCGTGTTGCATCCCTTTTTTTTGCGTCTGGCGGCGACATTCATAGTGAAGTTACGACGATATTTTTTTATGGGCACTCGTGCTCGGCTATTTCTGATGGGAAACGGTGGTGGGGATGGAAAAGCGGGATGGGCATGGTACAAAATAGAGCAGACAAGGTGCGGGAGGGGCAAGCATAAAGGAAAATGAGTGCATAACATGTCGGATGCGATCATACCAGCACTAAAGCACCGGATCCCATCAGAACTCCGAAGTTAAGCGTGCTTGGGCGAGAGTAGTACTAGGATGGGTGACCTCCTGGGAAGTCCTCGTGTTGCATCCCTTTTTTTTGCGTCTGGCGGCGACATTCATAGTGAAGTTACGACGATATTTTTTTATGGGCACTCGTGCTCGGCTATTTCTGATGGGAAACGGTGGTGGGGATGGAAAAGCGGGATGGGCATGGTACAAAATAGAGCAGACAAGGTGCGGGAGGGGCAAGCATAAAGGAAAATGAGTGCATAACATGTCGGATGCGATCATACCAGCACTAAAGCACCGGATCCCATCAGAACTCCGAAGTTAAGCGTGCTTGGGCGAGAGTAGTACTAGGATGGGTGACCTCCTGGGAAGTCCTCGTGTTGCATCCCTTTTTTTTGCGTCTGGCGGCGACATTCATAGTGAAGTTACGACGATATTTTTTTATGGGCACTCGTGCTCGGCTATTTCTGATGGGAAACGGTGGTGGGGATGGAAAAGCGGGATGGGCATGGTACAAAATAGAGCAGACAAGGTGCGGGAGGGGCAAGCATAAAGGAAAATGAGTGCATAACATGTCGGATGCGATCATACCAGCACTAAAGCACCGGATCCCATCAGAACTCCGAAGTTAAGCGTGCTTGGGCGAGAGTAGTACTAGGATGGGTGACCTCCTGGGAAGTCCTCGTGTTGCATCCCTTTTTTTTGCGTCTGGCGGCGACATTCATAGTGAAGTTACGACGATATTTTTTTATGGGCACTCGTGCTCGGCTATTTCTGATGGGAAACGGTGGTGGGGATGGAAAAGCGGGATGGGCATGGTACAAAATAGAGCAGACAAGGTGCGGGAGGGGCAAGCATAAAGGAAAATGAGTGCATAACATGTCGGATGCGATCATACCAGCACTAAAGCACCGGATCCCATCAGAACTCCGAAGTTAAGCGTGCTTGGGCGAGAGTAGTACTAGGATGGGTGACCTCCTGGGAAGTCCTCGTGTTGCATCCCTTTTTTTTGCGTCTGGCGGCGACATTCATAGTGAAGTTACGACGATATTTTTTTATGGGCACTCGTGCTCGGCTATTTCTGATGGGAAACGGTGGTGGGGATGGAAAAGCGGGATGGGCATGGTACAAAATAGAGCAGACAAGGTGCGGGAGGGGCAAGCATAAAGGAAAATGAGTGCATAACATGTCGGATGCGATCATACCAGCACTAAAGCACCGGATCCCATCAGAACTCCGAAGTTAAGCGTGCTTGGGCGAGAGTAGTACTAGGATGGGTGACCTCCTGGGAAGTCCTCGTGTTGCATCCCTTTTTTTTGCGTCTGGCGGCGACATTCATAGTGAAGTTACGACGATATTTTTTTATGGGCACTCGTGCTCGGCTATTTCTGATGGGAAACGGTGGTGGGGATGGAAAAGCGGGATGGGCATGGTACAAAATAGAGCAGACAAGGTGCGGGAGGGGCAAGCATAAAGGAAAATGAGTGCATAACATGTCGGATGCGATCATACCAGCACTAAAGCACCGGATCCCATCAGAACTCCGAAGTTAAGCGTGCTTGGGCGAGAGTAGTACTAGGATGGGTGACCTCCTGGGAAGTCCTCGTGTTGCATCCCTTTTTTTTGCGTCTGGCGGCGACATTCATAGTGAAGTTACGACGATATTTTTTTATGGGCACTCGTGCTCGGCTATTTCTGATGGGAAACGGTGGTGGGGATGGAAAAGCGGGATGGGCATGGTACAAAATAGAGCAGACAAGGTGCGGGAGGGGCAAGCATAAAGGAAAATGAGTGCATAACATGTCGGATGCGATCATACCAGCACTAAAGCACCGGATCCCATCAGAACTCCGAAGTTAAGCGTGCTTGGGCGAGAGTAGTACTAGGATGGGTGACCTCCTGGGAAGTCCTCGTGTTGCATCCCTTTTTTTTGCGTCTGGCGGCGACATTCATAGTGAAGTTACGACGATATTTTTTTATGGGCACTCGTGCTCGGCTATTTCTGATGGGAAACGGTGGTGGGGATGGAAAAGCGGGATGGGCATGGTACAAAATAGAGCAGACAAGGTGCGGGAGGGGCAAGCATAAAGGAAAATGAGTGCATAACATGTCGGATGCGATCATACCAGCACTAAAGCACCGGATCCCATCAGAACTCCGAAGTTAAGCGTGCTTGGGCGAGAGTAGTACTAGGATGGGTGACCTCCTGGGAAGTCCTCGTGTTGCATCCCTTTTTTTTGCGTCTGGCGGCGACATTCATAGTGAAGTTACGACGATATTTTTTTATGGGCACTCGTGCTCGGCTATTTCTGATGGGAAACGGTGGTGGGGATGGAAAAGCGGGATGGGCATGGTACAAAATAGAGCAGACAAGGTGCGGGAGGGGCAAGCATAAAGGAAAATGAGTGCATAACATGTCGGATGCGATCATACCAGCACTAAAGCACCGGATCCCATCAGAACTCCGAAGTTAAGCGTGCTTGGGCGAGAGTAGTACTAGGATGGGTGACCTCCTGGGAAGTCCTCGTGTTGCATCCCTTTTTTTTGCATCTGGCGGCGACATTCATAGTGAAGTTACGACGATATTTTTTTATGGGCACTCGTGCTCGGCTATTTCTGATGGGAAACGGTGGTGGGGATGGAAAAGCGGGATGGGCATGGTACAAAATAGAGCAGACAAGGTGCGGGAGGGGCAAGCATAAAGGAAAATGAGTGCATAACATGTCGGATGCGATCATACCAGCACTAAAGCACCGGATCCCATCAGAACTCCGAAGTTAAGCGTGCTTGGGCGAGAGTAGTACTAGGATGGGTGACCTCCTGGGAAGTCCTCGTGTTGCATCCCTTTTTTTTGCGTCTGGCGGCGACATTCATAGTGAAGTTACGACGATATTTTTTTATGGGCACTCGTGCTCGGCTATTTCTGATGGGAAACGGTGGTGGGGATGGAAAAGCGGGATGGGCATGGTACAAAATAGAGCAGACAAGGTGCGGGAGGGGCAAGCATAAAGGAAAATGAGTGCATAACATGTCGGATGCGATCATACCAGCACTAAAGCACCGGATCCCATCAGAACTCCGAAGTTAAGCGTGCTTGGGCGAGAGTAGTACTAGGATGGGTGACCTCCTGGGAAGTCCTCGTGTTGCATCCCTTTTTTTTGCGTCTGGCGGCGACATTCATAGTGAAGTTACGACGATATTTTTTTATGGGCACTCGTGCTCGGCTATTTCTGATGGGAAACGGTGGTGGGGATGGAAAAGCGGGATGGGCATGGTACAAAATAGAGCAGACAAGGTGCGGGAGGGGCAAGCATAAAGGAAAATGAGTGCATAACATGTCGGATGCGATCATACCAGCACTAAAGCACCGGATCCCATCAGAACTCCGAAGTTAAGCGTGCTTGGGCGAGAGTAGTACTAGGATGGGTGACCTCCTGGGAAGTCCTCGTGTTGCATCCCTTTTTTTTGCATCTGGCGGCGACATTCATAGTGAAGTTACGACGATATTTTTTTATGGGCACTCGTGCTCGGCTATTTCTGATGGGAAACGGTGGTGGGGATGGAAAAGCGGGATGGGCATGGTACAAAATAGAGCAGACAAGGTGCGGGAGGGGCAAGCATAAAGGAAAATGAGTGCATAACATGTCGGATGCGATCATACCAGCACTAAAGCACCGGATCCCATCAGAACTCCGAAGTTAAGCGTGCTTGGGCGAGAGTAGTACTAGGATGGGTGACCTCCTGGGAAGTCCTCGTGTTGCATCCCTTTTTTTTGCGTCTGGCGGCGACATTCATAGTGAAGTTACGACGATATTTTTTTATGGGCACTCGTGCTCGGCTATTTCTGATGGGAAACGGTGGTGGGGATGGAAAAGCGGGATGGGCATGGTACAAAATAGAGCAGACAAGGTGCGGGAGGGGCAAGCATAAAGGAAAATGAGTGCATAACATGTCGGATGCGATCATACCAGCACTAAAGCACCGGATCCCATCAGAACTCCGAAGTTAAGCGTGCTTGGGCGAGAGTAGTACTAGGATGGGTGACCTCCTGGGAAGTCCTCGTGTTGCATCCCTTTTTTTTGCGTCTGGCGGCGACATTCATAGTGAAGTTACGACGATATTTTTTTATGGGCACTCGTGCTCGGCTATTTCTGATGGGAAACGGTGGTGGGGATGGAAAAGCGGGATGGGCATGGTACAAAATAGAGCAGACAAGGTGCGGGAGGGGCAAGCATAAAGGAAAATGAGTGCATAACATGTCGGATGCGATCATACCAGCACTAAAGCACCGGATCCCATCAGAACTCCGAAGTTAAGCGTGCTTGGGCGAGAGTAGTACTAGGATGGGTGACCTCCTGGGAAGTCCTCGTGTTGCATCCCTTTTTTTTGCGTCTGGCGGCGACATTCATAGTGAAGTTACGACGATATTTTTTTATGGGCACTCGTGCTCGGCTATTTCTGATGGGAAACGGTGGTGGGGATGGAAAAGCGGGATGGGCATGGTACAAAATAGAGCAGACAAGGTGCGGGAGGGGCAAGCATAAAGGAAAATGAGTGCATAACATGTCGGATGCGATCATACCAGCACTAAAGCACCGGATCCCATCAGAACTCCGAAGTTAAGCGTGCTTGGGCGAGAGTAGTACTAGGATGGGTGACCTCCTGGGAAGTCCTCGTGTTGCATCCCTTTTTTTTGCATCTGGCGGCGACATTCATAGTGAAGTTACGACGATATTTTTTTATGGGCACTCGTGCTCGGCTATTTCTGATGGGAAACGGTGGTGGGGATGGAAAAGCGGGATGGGCATGGTACAAAATAGAGCAGACAAGGTGCGGGAGGGGCAAGCATAAAGGAAAATGAGTGCATAACATGTCGGATGCGATCATACCAGCACTAAAGCACCGGATCCCATCAGAACTCCGAAGTTAAGCGTGCTTGGGCGAGAGTAGTACTAGGATGGGTGACCTCCTGGGAAGTCCTCGTGTTGCATCCCTTTTTTTTGCGTCTGGCGGCGACATTCATAGTGAAGTTACGACGATATTTTTTTATGGGCACTCGTGCTCGGCTATTTCTGATGGGAAACGGTGGTGGGGATGGAAAAGCGGGATGGGCATGGTACAAAATAGAGCAGACAAGGTGCGGGAGGGGCAAGCATAAAGGAAAATGAGTGCATAACATGTCGGATGCGATCATACCAGCACTAAAGCACCGGATCCCATCAGAACTCCGAAGTTAAGCGTGCTTGGGCGAGAGTAGTACTAGGATGGGTGACCTCCTGGGAAGTCCTCGTGTTGCATCCCTTTTTTTTGCGTCTGGCGGCGACATTCATAGTGAAGTTACGACGATATTTTTTTATGGGCACTCGTGCTCGGCTATTTCTGATGGGAAACGGTGGTGGGGATGGAAAAGCGGGATGGGCATGGTACAAAATAGAGCAGACAAGGTGCGGGAGGGGCAAGCATAAAGGAAAATGAGTGCATAACATGTCGGATGCGATCATACCAGCACTAAAGCACCGGATCCCATCAGAACTCCGAAGTTAAGCGTGCTTGGGCGAGAGTAGTACTAGGATGGGTGACCTCCTGGGAAGTCCTCGTGTTGCATCCCTTTTTTTTGCGTCTGGCGGCGACATTCATAGTGAAGTTACGACGATATTTTTTTATGGGCACTCGTGCTCGGCTATTTCTGATGGGAAACGGTGGTGGGGATGGAAAAGCGGGATGGGCATGGTACAAAATAGAGCAGACAAGGTGCGGGAGGGGCAAGCATAAAGGAAAATGAGTGCATAACATGTCGGATGCGATCATACCAGCACTAAAGCACCGGATCCCATCAGAACTCCGAAGTTAAGCGTGCTTGGGCGAGAGTAGTACTAGGATGGGTGACCTCCTGGGAAGTCCTCGTGTTGCATCCCTTTTTTTTGCGTCTGGCGGCGACATTCATAGTGAAGTTACGACGATATTTTTTTATGGGCACTCGTGCTCGGCTATTTCTGATGGGAAACGGTGGTGGGGATGGAAAAGCGGGATGGGCATGGTACAAAATAGAGCAGACAAGGTGCGGGAGGGGCAAGCATAAAGGAAAATGAGTGCATAACATGTCGGATGCGATCATACCAGCACTAAAGCACCGGATCCCATCAGAACTCCGAAGTTAAGCGTGCTTGGGCGAGAGTAGTACTAGGATGGGTGACCTCCTGGGAAGTCCTCGTGTTGCATCCCTTTTTTTTGCATCTGGCGGCGACATTCATAGTGAAGTTACGACGATATTTTTTTATGGGCACTCGTGCTCGGCTATTTCTGATGGGAAACGGTGGTGGGGATGGAAAAGCGGGATGGGCATGGTACAAAATAGAGCAGACAAGGTGCGGGAGGGGCAAGCATAAAGGAAAATGAGTGCATAACATGTCGGATGCGATCATACCAGCACTAAAGCACCGGATCCCATCAGAACTCCGAAGTTAAGCGTGCTTGGGCGAGAGTAGTACTAGGATGGGTGACCTCCTGGGAAGTCCTCGTGTTGCATCCCTTTTTTTTGCATCTGGCGGCGACATTCATAGTGAAGTTACGACGATATTTTTTTATGGGCACTCGTGCTCGGCTATTTCTGATGGGAAACGGTGGTGGGGATGGAAAAGCGGGATGGGCATGGTACAAAATAGAGCAGACAAGGTGCGGGAGGGGCAAGCATAAAGGAAAATGAGTGCATAACATGTCGGATGCGATCATACCAGCACTAAAGCACCGGATCCCATCAGAACTCCGAAGTTAAGCGTGCTTGGGCGAGAGTAGTACTAGGATGGGTGACCTCCTGGGAAGTCCTCGTGTTGCATCCCTTTTTTTTGCGTCTGGCGGCGACATTCATAGTGAAGTTACGACGATATTTTTTTATGGGCACTCGTGCTCGGCTATTTCTGATGGGAAACGGTGGTGGGGATGGAAAAGCGGGATGGGCATGGTACAAAATAGAGCAGACAAGGTGCGGGAGGGGCAAGCATAAAGGAAAATGAGTGCATAACATGTCGGATGCGATCATACCAGCACTAAAGCACCGGATCCCATCAGAACTCCGAAGTTAAGCGTGCTTGGGCGAGAGTAGTACTAGGATGGGTGACCTCCTGGGAAGTCCTCGTGTTGCATCCCTTTTTTTTGCGTCTGGCGGCGACATTCATAGTGAAGTTACGACGATATTTTTTTATGGGCACTCGTGCTCGGCTATTTCTGATGGGAAACGGTGGTGGGGATGGAAAAGCGGGATGGGCATGGTACAAAATAGAGCAGACAAGGTGCGGGAGGGGCAAGCATAAAGGAAAATGAGTGCATAACATGTCGGATGCGATCATACCAGCACTAAAGCACCGGATCCCATCAGAACTCCGAAGTTAAGCGTGCTTGGGCGAGAGTAGTACTAGGATGGGTGACCTCCTGGGAAGTCCTCGTGTTGCATCCCTTTTTTTTGCATCTGGCGGCGACATTCATAGTGAAGTTACGACGATATTTTTTTATGGGCACTCGTGCTCGGCTATTTCTGATGGGAAACGGTGGTGGGGATGGAAAAGCGGGATGGGCATGGTACAAAATAGAGCAGACAAGGTGCGGGAGGGGCAAGCATAAAGGAAAATGAGTGCATAACATGTCGGATGCGATCATACCAGCACTAAAGCACCGGATCCCATCAGAACTCCGAAGTTAAGCGTGCTTGGGCGAGAGTAGTACTAGGATGGGTGACCTCCTGGGAAGTCCTCGTGTTGCATCCCTTTTTTTTGCGTCTGGCGGCGACATTCATAGTGAAGTTACGACGATATTTTTTTATGGGCACTCGTGCTCGGCTATTTCTGATGGGAAACGGTGGTGGGGATGGAAAAGCGGGATGGGCATGGTACAAAATAGAGCAGACAAGGTGCGGGAGGGGCAAGCATAAAGGAAAATGAGTGCATAACATGTCGGATGCGATCATACCAGCACTAAAGCACCGGATCCCATCAGAACTCCGAAGTTAAGCGTGCTTGGGCGAGAGTAGTACTAGGATGGGTGACCTCCTGGGAAGTCCTCGTGTTGCATCCCTTTTTTTTGCGTCTGGCGGCGACATTCATAGTGAAGTTACGACGATATTTTTTTATGGGCACTCGTGCTCGGCTATTTCTGATGGGAAACGGTGGTGGGGATGGAAAAGCGGGATGGGCATGGTACAAAATAGAGCAGACAAGGTGCGGGAGGGGCAAGCATAAAGGAAAATGAGTGCATAACATGTCGGATGCGATCATACCAGCACTAAAGCACCGGATCCCATCAGAACTCCGAAGTTAAGCGTGCTTGGGCGAGAGTAGTACTAGGATGGGTGACCTCCTGGGAAGTCCTCGTGTTGCATCCCTTTTTTTTGCGTCTGGCGGCGACATTCATAGTGAAGTTACGACGATATTTTTTTATGGGCACTCGTGCTCGGCTATTTCTGATGGGAAACGGTGGTGGGGATGGAAAAGCGGGATGGGCATGGTACAAAATAGAGCAGACAAGGTGCGGGAGGGGCAAGCATAAAGGAAAATGAGTGCATAACATGTCGGATGCGATCATACCAGCACTAAAGCACCGGATCCCATCAGAACTCCGAAGTTAAGCGTGCTTGGGCGAGAGTAGTACTAGGATGGGTGACCTCCTGGGAAGTCCTCGTGTTGCATCCCTTTTTTTTGCGTCTGGCGGCGACATTCATAGTGAAGTTACGACGATATTTTTTTATGGGCACTCGTGCTCGGCTATTTCTGATGGGAAACGGTGGTGGGGATGGAAAAGCGGGATGGGCATGGTACAAAATAGAGCAGACAAGGTGCGGGAGGGGCAAGCATAAAGGAAAATGAGTGCATAACATGTCGGATGCGATCATACCAGCACTAAAGCACCGGATCCCATCAGAACTCCGAAGTTAAGCGTGCTTGGGCGAGAGTAGTACTAGGATGGGTGACCTCCTGGGAAGTCCTCGTGTTGCATCCCTTTTTTTTGCGTCTGGCGGCGACATTCATAGTGAAGTTACGACGATATTTTTTTATGGGCACTCGTGCTCGGCTATTTCTGATGGGAAACGGTGGTGGGGATGGAAAAGCGGGATGGGCATGGTACAAAATAGAGCAGACAAGGTGCGGGAGGGGCAAGCATAAAGGAAAATGAGTGCATAACATGTCGGATGCGATCATACCAGCACTAAAGCACCGGATCCCATCAGAACTCCGAAGTTAAGCGTGCTTGGGCGAGAGTAGTACTAGGATGGGTGACCTCCTGGGAAGTCCTCGTGTTGCATCCCTTTTTTTTGCATCTGGCGGCGACATTCATAGTGAAGTTACGACGATATTTTTTTATGGGCACTCGTGCTCGGCTATTTCTGATGGGAAACGGTGGTGGGGATGGAAAAGCGGGATGGGCATGGTACAAAATAGAGCAGACAAGGTGCGGGAGGGGCAAGCATAAAGGAAAATGAGTGCATAACATGTCGGATGCGATCATACCAGCACTAAAGCACCGGATCCCATCAGAACTCCGAAGTTAAGCGTGCTTGGGCGAGAGTAGTACTAGGATGGGTGACCTCCTGGGAAGTCCTCGTGTTGCATCCCTTTTTTTTGCGTCTGGCGGCGACATTCATAGTGAAGTTACGACGATATTTTTTTATGGGCACTCGTGCTCGGCTATTTCTGATGGGAAACGGTGGTGGGGATGGAAAAGCGGGATGGGCATGGTACAAAATAGAGCAGACAAGGTGCGGGAGGGGCAAGCATAAAGGAAAATGAGTGCATAACATGTCGGATGCGATCATACCAGCACTAAAGCACCGGATCCCATCAGAACTCCGAAGTTAAGCGTGCTTGGGCGAGAGTAGTACTAGGATGGGTGACCTCCTGGGAAGTCCTCGTGTTGCATCCCTTTTTTTTGCATCTGGCGGCGACATTCATAGTGAAGTTACGACGATATTTTTTTATGGGCACTCGTGCTCGGCTATTTCTGATGGGAAACGGTGGTGGGGATGGAAAAGCGGGATGGGCATGGTACAAAATAGAGCAGACAAGGTGCGGGAGGGGCAAGCATAAAGGAAAATGAGTGCATAACATGTCGGATGCGATCATACCAGCACTAAAGCACCGGATCCCATCAGAACTCCGAAGTTAAGCGTGCTTGGGCGAGAGTAGTACTAGGATGGGTGACCTCCTGGGAAGTCCTCGTGTTGCATCCCTTTTTTTTGCGTCTGGCGGCGACATTCATAGTGAAGTTACGACGATATTTTTTTATGGGCACTCGTGCTCGGCTATTTCTGATGGGAAACGGTGGTGGGGATGGAAAAGCGGGATGGGCATGGTACAAAATAGAGCAGACAAGGTGCGGGAGGGGCAAGCATAAAGGAAAATGAGTGCATAACATGTCGGATGCGATCATACCAGCACTAAAGCACCGGATCCCATCAGAACTCCGAAGTTAAGCGTGCTTGGGCGAGAGTAGTACTAGGATGGGTGACCTCCTGGGAAGTCCTCGTGTTGCATCCCTTTTTTTTGCGTCTGGCGGCGACATTCATAGTGAAGTTACGACGATATTTTTTTATGGGCACTCGTGCTCGGCTATTTCTGATGGGAAACGGTGGTGGGGATGGAAAAGCGGGATGGGCATGGTACAAAATAGAGCAGACAAGGTGCGGGAGGGGCAAGCATAAAGGAAAATGAGTGCATAACATGTCGGATGCGATCATACCAGCACTAAAGCACCGGATCCCATCAGAACTCCGAAGTTAAGCGTGCTTGGGCGAGAGTAGTACTAGGATGGGTGACCTCCTGGGAAGTCCTCGTGTTGCATCCCTTTTTTTTGCATCTGGCGGCGACATTCATAGTGAAGTTACGACGATATTTTTTTATGGGCACTCGTGCTCGGCTATTTCTGATGGGAAACGGTGGTGGGGATGGAAAAGCGGGATGGGCATGGTACAAAATAGAGCAGACAAGGTGCGGGAGGGGCAAGCATAAAGGAAAATGAGTGCATAACATGTCGGATGCGATCATACCAGCACTAAAGCACCGGATCCCATCAGAACTCCGAAGTTAAGCGTGCTTGGGCGAGAGTAGTACTAGGATGGGTGACCTCCTGGGAAGTCCTCGTGTTGCATCCCTTTTTTTTGCGTCTGGCGGCGACATTCATAGTGAAGTTACGACGATATTTTTTTATGGGCACTCGTGCTCGGCTATTTCTGATGGGAAACGGTGGTGGGGATGGAAAAGCGGGATGGGCATGGTACAAAATAGAGCAGACAAGGTGCGGGAGGGGCAAGCATAAAGGAAAATGAGTGCATAACATGTCGGATGCGATCATACCAGCACTAAAGCACCGGATCCCATCAGAACTCCGAAGTTAAGCGTGCTTGGGCGAGAGTAGTACTAGGATGGGTGACCTCCTGGGAAGTCCTCGTGTTGCATCCCTTTTTTTTGCGTCTGGCGGCGACATTCATAGTGAAGTTACGACGATATTTTTTTATGGGCACTCGTGCTCGGCTATTTCTGATGGGAAACGGTGGTGGGGATGGAAAAGCGGGATGGGCATGGTACAAAATAGAGCAGACAAGGTGCGGGAGGGGCAAGCATAAAGGAAAATGAGTGCATAACATGTCGGATGCGATCATACCAGCACTAAAGCACCGGATCCCATCAGAACTCCGAAGTTAAGCGTGCTTGGGCGAGAGTAGTACTAGGATGGGTGACCTCCTGGGAAGTCCTCGTGTTGCATCCCTTTTTTTTGCGTCTGGCGGCGACATTCATAGTGAAGTTACGACGATATTTTTTTATGGGCACTCGTGCTCGGCTATTTCTGATGGGAAACGGTGGTGGGGATGGAAAAGCGGGATGGGCATGGTACAAAATAGAGCAGACAAGGTGCGGGAGGGGCAAGCATAAAGGAAAATGAGTGCATAACATGTCGGATGCGATCATACCAGCACTAAAGCACCGGATCCCATCAGAACTCCGAAGTTAAGCGTGCTTGGGCGAGAGTAGTACTAGGATGGGTGACCTCCTGGGAAGTCCTCGTGTTGCATCCCTTTTTTTTGCGTCTGGCGGCGACATTCATAGTGAAGTTACGACGATATTTTTTTATGGGCACTCGTGCTCGGCTATTTCTGATGGGAAACGGTGGTGGGGATGGAAAAGCGGGATGGGCATGGTACAAAATAGAGCAGACAAGGTGCGGGAGGGGCAAGCATAAAGGAAAATGAGTGCATAACATGTCGGATGCGATCATACCAGCACTAAAGCACCGGATCCCATCAGAACTCCGAAGTTAAGCGTGCTTGGGCGAGAGTAGTACTAGGATGGGTGACCTCCTGGGAAGTCCTCGTGTTGCATCCCTTTTTTTTGCATCTGGCGGCGACATTCATAGTGAAGTTACGACGATATTTTTTTATGGGCACTCGTGCTCGGCTATTTCTGATGGGAAACGGTGGTGGGGATGGAAAAGCGGGATGGGCATGGTACAAAATAGAGCAGACAAGGTGCGGGAGGGGCAAGCATAAAGGAAAATGAGTGCATAACATGTCGGATGCGATCATACCAGCACTAAAGCACCGGATCCCATCAGAACTCCGAAGTTAAGCGTGCTTGGGCGAGAGTAGTACTAGGATGGGTGACCTCCTGGGAAGTCCTCGTGTTGCATCCCTTTTTTTTGCATCTGGCGGCGACATTCATAGTGAAGTTACGACGATATTTTTTTATGGGCACTCGTGCTCGGCTATTTCTGATGGGAAACGGTGGTGGGGATGGAAAAGCGGGATGGGCATGGTACAAAATAGAGCAGACAAGGTGCGGGAGGGGCAAGCATAAAGGAAAATGAGTGCATAACATGTCGGATGCGATCATACCAGCACTAAAGCACCGGATCCCATCAGAACTCCGAAGTTAAGCGTGCTTGGGCGAGAGTAGTACTAGGATGGGTGACCTCCTGGGAAGTCCTCGTGTTGCATCCCTTT
Organism: Lolium multiflorum; assembly: GCA_030979885.1. NCBI lineage: Eukaryota > Viridiplantae > Streptophyta > Magnoliopsida > Poales > Poaceae > Lolium > Lolium multiflorum. The sequence goes on along the minus strand of JAUUTY010000687.1, from coordinate 116,143 downwards.
TTTTTGCGTCTGGCGGCGACATTCATAGTGAAGTTACGACGATATTTTTTTATGGGCACTCGTGCTCGGCTATTTCTGATGGGAAACGGTGGTGGGGATGGAAAAGCGGGATGGGCATGGTACAAAATAGAGCAGACAAGGTGCGGGAGGGGCAAGCATAAAGGAAAATGAGTGCATAACATGTCGGATGCGATCATACCAGCACTAAAGCACCGGATCCCATCAGAACTCCGAAGTTAAGCGTGCTTGGGCGAGAGTAGTACTAGGATGGGTGACCTCCTGGGAAGTCCTCGTGTTGCATCCCTTTTTTTTGCGTCTGGCGGCGACATTCATAGTGAAGTTACGACGATATTTTTTTATGGGCACTCGTGCTCGGCTATTTCTGATGGGAAACGGTGGTGGGGATGGAAAAGCGGGATGGGCATGGTACAAAATAGAGCAGACAAGGTGCGGGAGGGGCAAGCATAAAGGAAAATGAGTGCATAACATGTCGGATGCGATCATACCAGCACTAAAGCACCGGATCCCATCAGAACTCCGAAGTTAAGCGTGCTTGGGCGAGAGTAGTACTAGGATGGGTGACCTCCTGGGAAGTCCTCGTGTTGCATCCCTTTTTTTTGCATCTGGCGGCGACATTCATAGTGAAGTTACGACGATATTTTTTTATGGGCACTCGTGCTCGGCTATTTCTGATGGGAAACGGTGGTGGGGATGGAAAAGCGGGATGGGCATGGTACAAAATAGAGCAGACAAGGTGCGGGAGGGGCAAGCATAAAGGAAAATGAGTGCATAACATGTCGGATGCGATCATACCAGCACTAAAGCACCGGATCCCATCAGAACTCCGAAGTTAAGCGTGCTTGGGCGAGAGTAGTACTAGGATGGGTGACCTCCTGGGAAGTCCTCGTGTTGCATCCCTTTTTTTTGCGTCTGGCGGCGACATTCATAGTGAAGTTACGACGATATTTTTTTATGGGCACTCGTGCTCGGCTATTTCTGATGGGAAACGGTGGTGGGGATGGAAAAGCGGGATGGGCATGGTACAAAATAGAGCAGACAAGGTGCGGGAGGGGCAAGCATAAAGGAAAATGAGTGCATAACATGTCGGATGCGATCATACCAGCACTAAAGCACCGGATCCCATCAGAACTCCGAAGTTAAGCGTGCTTGGGCGAGAGTAGTACTAGGATGGGTGACCTCCTGGGAAGTCCTCGTGTTGCATCCCTTTTTTTTGCGTCTGGCGGCGACATTCATAGTGAAGTTACGACGATATTTTTTTATGGGCACTCGTGCTCGGCTATTTCTGATGGGAAACGGTGGTGGGGATGGAAAAGCGGGATGGGCATGGTACAAAATAGAGCAGACAAGGTGCGGGAGGGGCAAGCATAAAGGAAAATGAGTGCATAACATGTCGGATGCGATCATACCAGCACTAAAGCACCGGATCCCATCAGAACTCCGAAGTTAAGCGTGCTTGGGCGAGAGTAGTACTAGGATGGGTGACCTCCTGGGAAGTCCTCGTGTTGCATCCCTTTTTTTTGCGTCTGGCGGCGACATTCATAGTGAAGTTACGACGATATTTTTTTATGGGCACTCGTGCTCGGCTATTTCTGATGGGAAACGGTGGTGGGGATGGAAAAGCGGGATGGGCATGGTACAAAATAGAGCAGACAAGGTGCGGGAGGGGCAAGCATAAAGGAAAATGAGTGCATAACATGTCGGATGCGATCATACCAGCACTAAAGCACCGGATCCCATCAGAACTCCGAAGTTAAGCGTGCTTGGGCGAGAGTAGTACTAGGATGGGTGACCTCCTGGGAAGTCCTCGTGTTGCATCCCTTTTTTTTGCGTCTGGCGGCGACATTCATAGTGAAGTTACGACGATATTTTTTTATGGGCACTCGTGCTCGGCTATTTCTGATGGGAAACGGTGGTGGGGATGGAAAAGCGGGATGGGCATGGTACAAAATAGAGCAGACAAGGTGCGGGAGGGGCAAGCATAAAGGAAAATGAGTGCATAACATGTCGGATGCGATCATACCAGCACTAAAGCACCGGATCCCATCAGAACTCCGAAGTTAAGCGTGCTTGGGCGAGAGTAGTACTAGGATGGGTGACCTCCTGGGAAGTCCTCGTGTTGCATCCCTTTTTTTTGCATCTGGCGGCGACATTCATAGTGAAGTTACGACGATATTTTTTTATGGGCACTCGTGCTCGGCTATTTCTGATGGGAAACGGTGGTGGGGATGGAAAAGCGGGATGGGCATGGTACAAAATAGAGCAGACAAGGTGCGGGAGGGGCAAGCATAAAGGAAAATGAGTGCATAACATGTCGGATGCGATCATACCAGCACTAAAGCACCGGATCCCATCAGAACTCCGAAGTTAAGCGTGCTTGGGCGAGAGTAGTACTAGGATGGGTGACCTCCTGGGAAGTCCTCGTGTTGCATCCCTTTTTTTTGCGTCTGGCGGCGACATTCATAGTGAAGTTACGACGATATTTTTTTATGGGCACTCGTGCTCGGCTATTTCTGATGGGAAACGGTGGTGGGGATGGAAAAGCGGGATGGGCATGGTACAAAATAGAGCAGACAAGGTGCGGGAGGGGCAAGCATAAAGGAAAATGAGTGCATAACATGTCGGATGCGATCATACCAGCACTAAAGCACCGGATCCCATCAGAACTCCGAAGTTAAGCGTGCTTGGGCGAGAGTAGTACTAGGATGGGTGACCTCCTGGGAAGTCCTCGTGTTGCATCCCTTTTTTTTGCGTCTGGCGGCGACATTCATAGTGAAGTTACGACGATATTTTTTTATGGGCACTCGTGCTCGGCTATTTCTGATGGGAAACGGTGGTGGGGATGGAAAAGCGGGATGGGCATGGTACAAAATAGAGCAGACAAGGTGCGGGAGGGGCAAGCATAAAGGAAAATGAGTGCATAACATGTCGGATGCGATCATACCAGCACTAAAGCACCGGATCCCATCAGAACTCCGAAGTTAAGCGTGCTTGGGCGAGAGTAGTACTAGGATGGGTGACCTCCTGGGAAGTCCTCGTGTTGCATCCCTTTTTTTTTGCGTCTGGCGGCGACATTCATAGTGAAGTTACGACGATATTTTTTTATGGGCACTCGTGCTCGGCTATTTCTGATGGGAAACGGTGGTGGGGATGGAAAAGCGGGATGGGCATGGTACAAAATAGAGCAGACAAGGTGCGGGAGGGGCAAGCATAAAGGAAAATGAGTGCATAACATGTCGGATGCGATCATACCAGCACTAAAGCACCGGATCCCATCAGAACTCCGAAGTTAAGCGTGCTTGGGCGAGAGTAGTACTAGGATGGGTGACCTCCTGGGAAGTCCTCGTGTTGCATCCCTTTTTTTTGCGTCTGGCGGCGACATTCATAGTGAAGTTACGACGATATTTTTTTATGGGCACTCGTGCTCGGCTATTTCTGATGGGAAACGGTGGTGGGGATGGAAAAGCGGGATGGGCATGGTACAAAATAGAGCAGACAAGGTGCGGGAGGGGCAAGCATAAAGGAAAATGAGTGCATAACATGTCGGATGCGATCATACCAGCACTAAAGCACCGGATCCCATCAGAACTCCGAAGTTAAGCGTGCTTGGGCGAGAGTAGTACTAGGATGGGTGACCTCCTGGGAAGTCCTCGTGTTGCATCCCTTTTTTTTGCGTCTGGCGGCGACATTCATAGTGAAGTTACGACGATATTTTTTTATGGGCACTCGTGCTCGGCTATTTCTGATGGGAAACGGTGGTGGGGATGGAAAAGCGGGATGGGCATGGTACAAAATAGAGCAGACAAGGTGCGGGAGGGGCAAGCATAAAGGAAAATGAGTGCATAACATGTCGGATGCGATCATACCAGCACTAAAGCACCGGATCCCATCAGAACTCCGAAGTTAAGCGTGCTTGGGCGAGAGTAGTACTAGGATGGGTGACCTCCTGGGAAGTCCTCGTGTTGCATCCCTTTTTTTTGCGTCTGGCGGCGACATTCATAGTGAAGTTACGACGATATTTTTTTATGGGCACTCGTGCTCGGCTATTTCTGATGGGAAACGGTGGTGGGGATGGAAAAGCGGGATGGGCATGGTACAAAATAGAGCAGACAAGGTGCGGGAGGGGCAAGCATAAAGGAAAATGAGTGCATAACATGTCGGATGCGATCATACCAGCACTAAAGCACCGGATCCCATCAGAACTCCGAAGTTAAGCGTGCTTGGGCGAGAGTAGTACTAGGATGGGTGACCTCCTGGGAAGTCCTCGTGTTGCATCCCTTTTTTTTGCGTCTGGCGGCGACATTCATAGTGAAGTTACGACGATATTTTTTTATGGGCACTCGTGCTCGGCTATTTCTGATGGGAAACGGTGGTGGGGATGGAAAAGCGGGATGGGCATGGTACAAAATAGAGCAGACAAGGTGCGGGAGGGGCAAGCATAAAGGAAAATGAGTGCATAACATGTCGGATGCGATCATACCAGCACTAAAGCACCGGATCCCATCAGAACTCCGAAGTTAAGCGTGCTTGGGCGAGAGTAGTACTAGGATGGGTGACCTCCTGGGAAGTCCTCGTGTTGCATCCCTTTTTTTTGCGTCTGGCGGCGACATTCATAGTGAAGTTACGACGATATTTTTTTATGGGCACTCGTGCTCGGCTATTTCTGATGGGAAACGGTGGTGGGGATGGAAAAGCGGGATGGGCATGGTACAAAATAGAGCAGACAAGGTGCGGGAGGGGCAAGCATAAAGGAAAATGAGTGCATAACATGTCGGATGCGATCATACCAGCACTAAAGCACCGGATCCCATCAGAACTCCGAAGTTAAGCGTGCTTGGGCGAGAGTAGTACTAGGATGGGTGACCTCCTGGGAAGTCCTCGTGTTGCATCCCTTTTTTTTGCATCTGGCGGCGACATTCATAGTGAAGTTACGACGATATTTTTTTATGGGCACTCGTGCTCGGCTATTTCTGATGGGAAACGGTGGTGGGGATGGAAAAGCGGGATGGGCATGGTACAAAATAGAGCAGACAAGGTGCGGGAGGGGCAAGCATAAAGGAAAATGAGTGCATAACATGTCGGATGCGATCATACCAGCACTAAAGCACCGGATCCCATCAGAACTCCGAAGTTAAGCGTGCTTGGGCGAGAGTAGTACTAGGATGGGTGACCTCCTGGGAAGTCCTCGTGTTGCATCCCTTTTTTTTGCATCTGGCGGCGACATTCATAGTGAAGTTACGACGATATTTTTTTATGGGCACTCGTGCTCGGCTATTTCTGATGGGAAACGGTGGTGGGGATGGAAAAGCGGGATGGGCATGGTACAAAATAGAGCAGACAAGGTGCGGGAGGGGCAAGCATAAAGGAAAATGAGTGCATAACATGTCGGATGCGATCATACCAGCACTAAAGCACCGGATCCCATCAGAACTCCGAAGTTAAGCGTGCTTGGGCGAGAGTAGTACTAGGATGGGTGACCTCCTGGGAAGTCCTCGTGTTGCATCCCTTTTTTTTGCGTCTGGCGGCGACATTCATAGTGAAGTTACGACGATATTTTTTTATGGGCACTCGTGCTCGGCTATTTCTGATGGGAAACGGTGGTGGGGATGGAAAAGCGGGATGGGCATGGTACAAAATAGAGCAGACAAGGTGCGGGAGGGGCAAGCATAAAGGAAAATGAGTGCATAACATGTCGGATGCGATCATACCAGCACTAAAGCACCGGATCCCATCAGAACTCCGAAGTTAAGCGTGCTTGGGCGAGAGTAGTACTAGGATGGGTGACCTCCTGGGAAGTCCTCGTGTTGCATCCCTTTTTTTTGCGTCTGGCGGCGACATTCATAGTGAAGTTACGACGATATTTTTTTATGGGCACTCGTGCTCGGCTATTTCTGATGGGAAACGGTGGTGGGGATGGAAAAGCGGGATGGGCATGGTACAAAATAGAGCAGACAAGGTGCGGGAGGGGCAAGCATAAAGGAAAATGAGTGCATAACATGTCGGATGCGATCATACCAGCACTAAAGCACCGGATCCCATCAGAACTCCGAAGTTAAGCGTGCTTGGGCGAGAGTAGTACTAGGATGGGTGACCTCCTGGGAAGTCCTCGTGTTGCATCCCTTTTTTTTGCATCTGGCGGCGACATTCATAGTGAAGTTACGACGATATTTTTTTATGGGCACTCGTGCTCGGCTATTTCTGATGGGAAACGGTGGTGGGGATGGAAAAGCGGGATGGGCATGGTACAAAATAGAGCAGACAAGGTGCGGGAGGGGCAAGCATAAAGGAAAATGAGTGCATAACATGTCGGATGCGATCATACCAGCACTAAAGCACCGGATCCCATCAGAACTCCGAAGTTAAGCGTGCTTGGGCGAGAGTAGTACTAGGATGGGTGACCTCCTGGGAAGTCCTCGTGTTGCATCCCTTTTTTTTTGCATCTGGCGGCGACATTCATAGTGAAGTTACGACGATATTTTTTTATGGGCACTCGTGCTCGGCTATTTCTGATGGGAAACGGTGGTGGGGATGGAAAAGCGGGATGGGCATGGTACAAAATAGAGCAGACAAGGTGCGGGAGGGGCAAGCATAAAGGAAAATGAGTGCATAACATGTCGGATGCGATCATACCAGCACTAAAGCACCGGATCCCATCAGAACTCCGAAGTTAAGCGTGCTTGGGCGAGAGTAGTACTAGGATGGGTGACCTCCTGGGAAGTCCTCGTGTTGCATCCCTTTTTTTTGCGTCTGGCGGCGACATTCATAGTGAAGTTACGACGATATTTTTTTATGGGCACTCGTGCTCGGCTATTTCTGATGGGAAACGGTGGTGGGGATGGAAAAGCGGGATGGGCATGGTACAAAATAGAGCAGACAAGGTGCGGGAGGGGCAAGCATAAAGGAAAATGAGTGCATAACATGTCGGATGCGATCATACCAGCACTAAAGCACCGGATCCCATCAGAACTCCGAAGTTAAGCGTGCTTGGGCGAGAGTAGTACTAGGATGGGTGACCTCCTGGGAAGTCCTCGTGTTGCATCCCTTTTTTTTGCATCTGGCGGCGACATTCATAGTGAAGTTACGACGATATTTTTTTATGGGCACTCGTGCTCGGCTATTTCTGATGGGAAACGGTGGTGGGGATGGAAAAGCGGGATGGGCATGGTACAAAATAGAGCAGACAAGGTGCGGGAGGGGCAAGCATAAAGGAAAATGAGTGCATAACATGTCGGATGCGATCATACCAGCACTAAAGCACCGGATCCCATCAGAACTCCGAAGTTAAGCGTGCTTGGGCGAGAGTAGTACTAGGATGGGTGACCTCCTGGGAAGTCCTCGTGTTGCATCCCTTTTTTTTGCGTCTGGCGGCGACATTCATAGTGAAGTTACGACGATATTTTTTTATGGGCACTCGTGCTCGGCTATTTCTGATGGGAAACGGTGGTGGGGATGGAAAAGCGGGATGGGCATGGTACAAAATAGAGCAGACAAGGTGCGGGAGGGGCAAGCATAAAGGAAAATGAGTGCATAACATGTCGGATGCGATCATACCAGCACTAAAGCACCGGATCCCATCAGAACTCCGAAGTTAAGCGTGCTTGGGCGAGAGTAGTACTAGGATGGGTGACCTCCTGGGAAGTCCTCGTGTTGCATCCCTTTTTTTTGCATCTGGCGGCGACATTCATAGTGAAGTTACGACGATATTTTTTTATGGGCACTCGTGCTCGGCTATTTCTGATGGGAAACGGTGGTGGGGATGGAAAAGCGGGATGGGCATGGTACAAAATAGAGCAGACAAGGTGCGGGAGGGGCAAGCATAAAGGAAAATGAGTGCATAACATGTCGGATGCGATCATACCAGCACTAAAGCACCGGATCCCATCAGAACTCCGAAGTTAAGCGTGCTTGGGCGAGAGTAGTACTAGGATGGGTGACCTCCTGGGAAGTCCTCGTGTTGCATCCCTTTTTTTTGCGTCTGGCGGCGACATTCATAGTGAAGTTACGACGATATTTTTTTATGGGCACTCGTGCTCGGCTATTTCTGATGGGAAACGGTGGTGGGGATGGAAAAGCGGGATGGGCATGGTACAAAATAGAGCAGACAAGGTGCGGGAGGGGCAAGCATAAAGGAAAATGAGTGCATAACATGTCGGATGCGATCATACCAGCACTAAAGCACCGGATCCCATCAGAACTCCGAAGTTAAGCGTGCTTGGGCGAGAGTAGTACTAGGATGGGTGACCTCCTGGGAAGTCCTCGTGTTGCATCCCTTTTTTTTGCATCTGGCGGCGACATTCATAGTGAAGTTACGACGATATTTTTTTATGGGCACTCGTGCTCGGCTATTTCTGATGGGAAACGGTGGTGGGGATGGAAAAGCGGGATGGGCATGGTACAAAATAGAGCAGACAAGGTGCGGGAGGGGCAAGCATAAAGGAAAATGAGTGCATAACATGTCGGATGCGATCATACCAGCACTAAAGCACCGGATCCCATCAGAACTCCGAAGTTAAGCGTGCTTGGGCGAGAGTAGTACTAGGATGGGTGACCTCCTGGGAAGTCCTCGTGTTGCATCCCTTTTTTTTGCGTCTGGCGGCGACATTCATAGTGAAGTTACGACGATATTTTTTTATGGGCACTCGTGCTCGGCTATTTCTGATGGGAAACGGTGGTGGGGATGGAAAAGCGGGATGGGCATGGTACAAAATAGAGCAGACAAGGTGCGGGAGGGGCAAGCATAAAGGAAAATGAGTGCATAACATGTCGGATGCGATCATACCAGCACTAAAGCACCGGATCCCATCAGAACTCCGAAGTTAAGCGTGCTTGGGCGAGAGTAGTACTAGGATGGGTGACCTCCTGGGAAGTCCTCGTGTTGCATCCCTTTTTTTTGCGTCTGGCGGCGACATTCATAGTGAAGTTACGACGATATTTTTTTATGGGCACTCGTGCTCGGCTATTTCTGATGGGAAACGGTGGTGGGGATGGAAAAGCGGGATGGGCATGGTACAAAATAGAGCAGACAAGGTGCGGGAGGGGCAAGCATAAAGGAAAATGAGTGCATAACATGTCGGATGCGATCATACCAGCACTAAAGCACCGGATCCCATCAGAACTCCGAAGTTAAGCGTGCTTGGGCGAGAGTAGTACTAGGATGGGTGACCTCCTGGGAAGTCCTCGTGTTGCATCCCTTTTTTTTGCGTCTGGCGGCGACATTCATAGTGAAGTTACGACGATATTTTTTTATGGGCACTCGTGCTCGGCTATTTCTGATGGGAAACGGTGGTGGGGATGGAAAAGCGGGATGGGCATGGTACAAAATAGAGCAGACAAGGTGCGGGAGGGGCAAGCATAAAGGAAAATGAGTGCATAACATGTCGGATGCGATCATACCAGCACTAAAGCACCGGATCCCATCAGAACTCCGAAGTTAAGCGTGCTTGGGCGAGAGTAGTACTAGGATGGGTGACCTCCTGGGAAGTCCTCGTGTTGCATCCCTTTTTTTTTGCATCTGGCGGCGACATTCATAGTGAAGTTACGACGATATTTTTTTATGGGCACTCGTGCTCGGCTATTTCTGATGGGAAACGGTGGTGGGGATGGAAAAGCGGGATGGGCATGGTACAAAATAGAGCAGACAAGGTGCGGGAGGGGCAAGCATAAAGGAAAATGAGTGCATAACATGTCGGATGCGATCATACCAGCACTAAAGCACCGGATCCCATCAGAACTCCGAAGTTAAGCGTGCTTGGGCGAGAGTAGTACTAGGATGGGTGACCTCCTGGGAAGTCCTCGTGTTGCATCCCTTTTTTTTGCGTCTGGCGGCGACATTCATAGTGAAGTTACGACGATATTTTTTTATGGGCACTCGTGCTCGGCTATTTCTGATGGGAAACGGTGGTGGGGATGGAAAAGCGGGATGGGCATGGTACAAAATAGAGCAGACAAGGTGCGGGAGGGGCAAGCATAAAGGAAAATGAGTGCATAACATGTCGGATGCGATCATACCAGCACTAAAGCACCGGATCCCATCAGAACTCCGAAGTTAAGCGTGCTTGGGCGAGAGTAGTACTAGGATGGGTGACCTCCTGGGAAGTCCTCGTGTTGCATCCCTTTTTTTTGCATCTGGCGGCGACATTCATAGTGAAGTTACGACGATATTTTTTTATGGGCACTCGTGCTCGGCTATTTCTGATGGGAAACGGTGGTGGGGATGGAAAAGCGGGATGGGCATGGTACAAAATAGAGCAGACAAGGTGCGGGAGGGGCAAGCATAAAGGAAAATGAGTGCATAACATGTCGGATGCGATCATACCAGCACTAAAGCACCGGATCCCATCAGAACTCCGAAGTTAAGCGTGCTTGGGCGAGAGTAGTACTAGGATGGGTGACCTCCTGGGAAGTCCTCGTGTTGCATCCCTTTTTTTTGCGTCTGGCGGCGACATTCATAGTGAAGTTACGACGATATTTTTTTATGGGCACTCGTGCTCGGCTATTTCTGATGGGAAACGGTGGTGGGGATGGAAAAGCGGGATGGGCATGGTACAAAATAGAGCAGACAAGGTGCGGGAGGGGCAAGCATAAAGGAAAATGAGTGCATAACATGTCGGATGCGATCATACCAGCACTAAAGCACCGGATCCCATCAGAACTCCGAAGTTAAGCGTGCTTGGGCGAGAGTAGTACTAGGATGGGTGACCTCCTGGGAAGTCCTCGTGTTGCATCCCTTTTTTTTGCGTCTGGCGGCGACATTCATAGTGAAGTTACGACGATATTTTTTTATGGGCACTCGTGCTCGGCTATTTCTGATGGGAAACGGTGGTGGGGATGGAAAAGCGGGATGGGCATGGTACAAAATAGAGCAGACAAGGTGCGGGAGGGGCAAGCATAAAGGAAAATGAGTGCATAACATGTCGGATGCGATCATACCAGCACTAAAGCACCGGATCCCATCAGAACTCCGAAGTTAAGCGTGCTTGGGCGAGAGTAGTACTAGGATGGGTGACCTCCTGGGAAGTCCTCGTGTTGCATCCCTTTTTTTTGCGTCTGGCGGCGACATTCATAGTGAAGTTACGACGATATTTTTTTATGGGCACTCGTGCTCGGCTATTTCTGATGGGAAACGGTGGTGGGGATGGAAAAGCGGGATGGGCATGGTACAAAATAGAGCAGACAAGGTGCGGGAGGGGCAAGCATAAAGGAAAATGAGTGCATAACATGTCGGATGCGATCATACCAGCACTAAAGCACCGGATCCCATCAGAACTCCGAAGTTAAGCGTGCTTGGGCGAGAGTAGTACTAGGATGGGTGACCTCCTGGGAAGTCCTCGTGTTGCATCCCTTTTTTTTGCGTCTGGCGGCGACATTCATAGTGAAGTTACGACGATATTTTTTTATGGGCACTCGTGCTCGGCTATTTCTGATGGGAAACGGTGGTGGGGATGGAAAAGCGGGATGGGCATGGTACAAAATAGAGCAGACAAGGTGCGGGAGGGGCAAGCATAAAGGAAAATGAGTGCATAACATGTCGGATGCGATCATACCAGCACTAAAGCACCGGATCCCATCAGAACTCCGAAGTTAAGCGTGCTTGGGCGAGAGTAGTACTAGGATGGGTGACCTCCTGGGAAGTCCTCGTGTTGCATCCCTTTTTTTTGCATCTGGCGGCGACATTCATAGTGAAGTTACGACGATATTTTTTTATGGGCACTCGTGCTCGGCTATTTCTGATGGGAAACGGTGGTGGGGATGGAAAAGCGGGATGGGCATGGTACAAAATAGAGCAGACAAGGTGCGGGAGGGGCAAGCATAAAGGAAAATGAGTGCATAACATGTCGGATGCGATCATACCAGCACTAAAGCACCGGATCCCATCAGAACTCCGAAGTTAAGCGTGCTTGGGCGAGAGTAGTACTAGGATGGGTGACCTCCTGGGAAGTCCTCGTGTTGCATCCCTTTTTTTTGCGTCTGGCGGCGACATTCATAGTGAAGTTACGACGATATTTTTTTATGGGCACTCGTGCTCGGCTATTTCTGATGGGAAACGGTGGTGGGGATGGAAAAGCGGGATGGGCATGGTACAAAATAGAGCAGACAAGGTGCGGGAGGGGCAAGCATAAAGGAAAATGAGTGCATAACATGTCGGATGCGATCATACCAGCACTAAAGCACCGGATCCCATCAGAACTCCGAAGTTAAGCGTGCTTGGGCGAGAGTAGTACTAGGATGGGTGACCTCCTGGGAAGTCCTCGTGTTGCATCCCTTTTTTTTGCGTCTGGCGGCGACATTCATAGTGAAGTTACGACGATATTTTTTTATGGGCACTCGTGCTCGGCTATTTCTGATGGGAAACGGTGGTGGGGATGGAAAAGCGGGATGGGCATGGTACAAAATAGAGCAGACAAGGTGCGGGAGGGGCAAGCATAAAGGAAAATGAGTGCATAACATGTCGGATGCGATCATACCAGCACTAAAGCACCGGATCCCATCAGAACTCCGAAGTTAAGCGTGCTTGGGCGAGAGTAGTACTAGGATGGGTGACCTCCTGGGAAGTCCTCGTGTTGCATCCCTTTTTTTTGCGTCTGGCGGCGACATTCATAGTGAAGTTACGACGATATTTTTTTATGGGCACTCGTGCTCGGCTATTTCTGATGGGAAACGGTGGTGGGGATGGAAAAGCGGGATGGGCATGGTACAAAATAGAGCAGACAAGGTGCGGGAGGGGCAAGCATAAAGGAAAATGAGTGCATAACATGTCGGATGCGATCATACCAGCACTAAAGCACCGGATCCCATCAGAACTCCGAAGTTAAGCGTGCTTGGGCGAGAGTAGTACTAGGATGGGTGACCTCCTGGGAAGTCCTCGTGTTGCATCCCTTTTTTTTGCGTCTGGCGGCGACATTCATAGTGAAGTTACGACGATATTTTTTTATGGGCACTCGTGCTCGGCTATTTCTGATGGGAAACGGTGGTGGGGATGGAAAAGCGGGATGGGCATGGTACAAAATAGAGCAGACAAGGTGCGGGAGGGGCAAGCATAAAGGAAAATGAGTGCATAACATGTCGGATGCGATCATACCAGCACTAAAGCACCGGATCCCATCAGAACTCCGAAGTTAAGCGTGCTTGGGCGAGAGTAGTACTAGGATGGGTGACCTCCTGGGAAGTCCTCGTGTTGCATCCCTTTTTTTTGCATCTGGCGGCGACATTCATAGTGAAGTTACGACGATATTTTTTTATGGGCACTCGTGCTCGGCTATTTCTGATGGGAAACGGTGGTGGGGATGGAAAAGCGGGATGGGCATGGTACAAAATAGAGCAGACAAGGTGCGGGAGGGGCAAGCATAAAGGAAAATGAGTGCATAACATGTCGGATGCGATCATACCAGCACTAAAGCACCGGATCCCATCAGAACTCCGAAGTTAAGCGTGCTTGGGCGAGAGTAGTACTAGGATGGGTGACCTCCTGGGAAGTCCTCGTGTTGCATCCCTTTTTTTTGCGTCTGGCGGCGACATTCATAGTGAAGTTACGACGATATTTTTTTATGGGCACTCGTGCTCGGCTATTTCTGATGGGAAACGGTGGTGGGGATGGAAAAGCGGGATGGGCATGGTACAAAATAGAGCAGACAAGGTGCGGGAGGGGCAAGCATAAAGGAAAATGAGTGCATAACATGTCGGATGCGATCATACCAGCACTAAAGCACCGGATCCCATCAGAACTCCGAAGTTAAGCGTGCTTGGGCGAGAGTAGTACTAGGATGGGTGACCTCCTGGGAAGTCCTCGTGTTGCATCCCTTTTTTTTGCGTCTGGCGGCGACATTCATAGTGAAGTTACGACGATATTTTTTTATGGGCACTCGTGCTCGGCTATTTCTGATGGGAAACGGTGGTGGGGATGGAAAAGCGGGATGGGCATGGTACAAAATAGAGCAGACAAGGTGCGGGAGGGGCAAGCATAAAGGAAAATGAGTGCATAACATGTCGGATGCGATCATACCAGCACTAAAGCACCGGATCCCATCAGAACTCCGAAGTTAAGCGTGCTTGGGCGAGAGTAGTACTAGGATGGGTGACCTCCTGGGAAGTCCTCGTGTTGCATCCCTTTTTTTTGCGTCTGGCGGCGACATTCATAGTGAAGTTACGACGATATTTTTTTATGGGCACTCGTGCTCGGCTATTTCTGATGGGAAACGGTGGTGGGGATGGAAAAGCGGGATGGGCATGGTACAAAATAGAGCAGACAAGGTGCGGGAGGGGCAAGCATAAAGGAAAATGAGTGCATAACATGTCGGATGCGATCATACCAGCACTAAAGCACCGGATCCCATCAGAACTCCGAAGTTAAGCGTGCTTGGGCGAGAGTAGTACTAGGATGGGTGACCTCCTGGGAAGTCCTCGTGTTGCATCCCTTTTTTTTGCATCTGGCGGCGACATTCATAGTGAAGTTACGACGATATTTTTTTATGGGCACTCGTGCTCGGCTATTTCTGATGGGAAACGGTGGTGGGGATGGAAAAGCGGGATGGGCATGGTACAAAATAGAGCAGACAAGGTGCGGGAGGGGCAAGCATAAAGGAAAATGAGTGCATAACATGTCGGATGCGATCATACCAGCACTAAAGCACCGGATCCCATCAGAACTCCGAAGTTAAGCGTGCTTGGGCGAGAGTAGTACTAGGATGGGTGACCTCCTGGGAAGTCCTCGTGTTGCATCCCTTTTTTTTGCATCTGGCGGCGACATTCATAGTGAAGTTACGACGATATTTTTTTATGGGCACTCGTGCTCGGCTATTTCTGATGGGAAACGGTGGTGGGGATGGAAAAGCGGGATGGGCATGGTACAAAATAGAGCAGACAAGGTGCGGGAGGGGCAAGCATAAAGGAAAATGAGTGCATAACATGTCGGATGCGATCATACCAGCACTAAAGCACCGGATCCCATCAGAACTCCGAAGTTAAGCGTGCTTGGGCGAGAGTAGTACTAGGATGGGTGACCTCCTGGGAAGTCCTCGTGTTGCATCCCTTTTTTTTGCGTCTGGCGGCGACATTCATAGTGAAGTTACGACGATATTTTTTTATGGGCACTCGTGCTCGGCTATTTCTGATGGGAAACGGTGGTGGGGATGGAAAAGCGGGATGGGCATGGTACAAAATAGAGCAGACAAGGTGCGGGAGGGGCAAGCATAAAGGAAAATGAGTGCATAACATGTCGGATGCGATCATACCAGCACTAAAGCACCGGATCCCATCAGAACTCCGAAGTTAAGCGTGCTTGGGCGAGAGTAGTACTAGGATGGGTGACCTCCTGGGAAGTCCTCGTGTTGCATCCCTTTTTTTTGCGTCTGGCGGCGACATTCATAGTGAAGTTACGACGATATTTTTTTATGGGCACTCGTGCTCGGCTATTTCTGATGGGAAACGGTGGTGGGGATGGAAAAGCGGGATGGGCATGGTACAAAATAGAGCAGACAAGGTGCGGGAGGGGCAAGCATAAAGGAAAATGAGTGCATAACATGTCGGATGCGATCATACCAGCACTAAAGCACCGGATCCCATCAGAACTCCGAAGTTAAGCGTGCTTGGGCGAGAGTAGTACTAGGATGGGTGACCTCCTGGGAAGTCCTCGTGTTGCATCCCTTTTTTTTGCGTCTGGCGGCGACATTCATAGTGAAGTTACGACGATATTTTTTTATGGGCACTCGTGCTCGGCTATTTCTGATGGGAAACGGTGGTGGGGATGGAAAAGCGGGATGGGCATGGTACAAAATAGAGCAGACAAGGTGCGGGAGGGGCAAGCATAAAGGAAAATGAGTGCATAACATGTCGGATGCGATCATACCAGCACTAAAGCACCGGATCCCATCAGAACTCCGAAGTTAAGCGTGCTTGGGCGAGAGTAGTACTAGGATGGGTGACCTCCTGGGAAGTCCTCGTGTTGCATCCCTTTTTTTTGCATCTGGCGGCGACATTCATAGTGAAGTTACGACGATATTTTTTTATGGGCACTCGTGCTCGGCTATTTCTGATGGGAAACGGTGGTGGGGATGGAAAAGCGGGATGGGCATGGTACAAAATAGAGCAGACAAGGTGCGGGAGGGGCAAGCATAAAGGAAAATGAGTGCATAACATGTCGGATGCGATCATACCAGCACTAAAGCACCGGATCCCATCAGAACTCCGAAGTTAAGCGTGCTTGGGCGAGAGTAGTACTAGGATGGGTGACCTCCTGGGAAGTCCTCGTGTTGCATCCCTTTTTTTTGCATCTGGCGGCGACATTCATAGTGAAGTTACGACGATATTTTTTTATGGGCACTCGTGCTCGGCTATTTCTGATGGGAAACGGTGGTGGGGATGGAAAAGCGGGATGGGCATGGTACAAAATAGAGCAGACAAGGTGCGGGAGGGGCAAGCATAAAGGAAAATGAGTGCATAACATGTCGGATGCGATCATACCAGCACTAAAGCACCGGATCCCATCAGAACTCCGAAGTTAAGCGTGCTTGGGCGAGAGTAGTACTAGGATGGGTGACCTCCTGGGAAGTCCTCGTGTTGCATCCCTTTTTTTTGCGTCTGGCGGCGACATTCATAGTGAAGTTACGACGATATTTTTTTATGGGCACTCGTGCTCGGCTATTTCTGATGGGAAACGGTGGTGGGGATGGAAAAGCGGGATGGGCATGGTACAAAATAGAGCAGACAAGGTGCGGGAGGGGCAAGCATAAAGGAAAATGAGTGCATAACATGTCGGATGCGATCATACCAGCACTAAAGCACCGGATCCCATCAGAACTCCGAAGTTAAGCGTGCTTGGGCGAGAGTAGTACTAGGATGGGTGACCTCCTGGGAAGTCCTCGTGTTGCATCCCTTTTTTTTGCATCTGGCGGCGACATTCATAGTGAAGTTACGACGATATTTTTTTATGGGCACTCGTGCTCGGCTATTTCTGATGGGAAACGGTGGTGGGGATGGAAAAGCGGGATGGGCATGGTACAAAATAGAGCAGACAAGGTGCGGGAGGGGCAAGCATAAAGGAAAATGAGTGCATAACATGTCGGATGCGATCATACCAGCACTAAAGCACCGGATCCCATCAGAACTCCGAAGTTAAGCGTGCTTGGGCGAGAGTAGTACTAGGATGGGTGACCTCCTGGGAAGTCCTCGTGTTGCATCCCTTTTTTTTGCGTCTGGCGGCGACATTCATAGTGAAGTTACGACGATATTTTTTTATGGGCACTCGTGCTCGGCTATTTCTGATGGGAAACGGTGGTGGGGATGGAAAAGCGGGATGGGCATGGTACAAAATAGAGCAGACAAGGTGCGGGAGGGGCAAGCATAAAGGAAAATGAGTGCATAACATGTCGGATGCGATCATACCAGCACTAAAGCACCGGATCCCATCAGAACTCCGAAGTTAAGCGTGCTTGGGCGAGAGTAGTACTAGGATGGGTGACCTCCTGGGAAGTCCTCGTGTTGCATCCCTTTTTTTTGCATCTGGCGGCGACATTCATAGTGAAGTTACGACGATATTTTTTTATGGGCACTCGTGCTCGGCTATTTCTGATGGGAAACGGTGGTGGGGATGGAAAAGCGGGATGGGCATGGTACAAAATAGAGCAGACAAGGTGCGGGAGGGGCAAGCATAAAGGAAAATGAGTGCATAACATGTCGGATGCGATCATACCAGCACTAAAGCACCGGATCCCATCAGAACTCCGAAGTTAAGCGTGCTTGGGCGAGAGTAGTACTAGGATGGGTGACCTCCTGGGAAGTCCTCGTGTTGCATCCCTTTTTTTTGCGTCTGGCGGCGACATTCATAGTGAAGTTACGACGATATTTTTTTATGGGCACTCGTGCTCGGCTATTTCTGATGGGAAACGGTGGTGGGGATGGAAAAGCGGGATGGGCATGGTACAAAATAGAGCAGACAAGGTGCGGGAGGGGCAAGCATAAAGGAAAATGAGTGCATAACATGTCGGATGCGATCATACCAGCACTAAAGCACCGGATCCCATCAGAACTCCGAAGTTAAGCGTGCTTGGGCGAGAGTAGTACTAGGATGGGTGACCTCCTGGGAAGTCCTCGTGTTGCATCCCTTTTTTTTGCATCTGGCGGCGACATTCATAGTGAAGTTACGACGATATTTTTTTATGGGCACTCGTGCTCGGCTATTTCTGATGGGAAACGGTGGTGGGGATGGAAAAGCGGGATGGGCATGGTACAAAATAGAGCAGACAAGGTGCGGGAGGGGCAAGCATAAAGGAAAATGAGTGCATAACATGTCGGATGCGATCATACCAGCACTAAAGCACCGGATCCCATCAGAACTCCGAAGTTAAGCGTGCTTGGGCGAGAGTAGTACTAGGATGGGTGACCTCCTGGGAAGTCCTCGTGTTGCATCCCTTTTTTTTGCATCTGGCGGCGACATTCATAGTGAAGTTACGACGATATTTTTTTATGGGCACTCGTGCTCGGCTATTTCTGATGGGAAACGGTGGTGGGGATGGAAAAGCGGGATGGGCATGGTACAAAATAGAGCAGACAAGGTGCGGGAGGGGCAAGCATAAAGGAAAATGAGTGCATAACATGTCGGATGCGATCATACCAGCACTAAAGCACCGGATCCCATCAGAACTCCGAAGTTAAGCGTGCTTGGGCGAGAGTAGTACTAGGATGGGTGACCTCCTGGGAAGTCCTCGTGTTGCATCCCTTTTTTTTGCGTCTGGCGGCGACATTCATAGTGAAGTTACGACGATATTTTTTTATGGGCACTCGTGCTCGGCTATTTCTGATGGGAAACGGTGGTGGGGATGGAAAAGCGGGATGGGCATGGTACAAAATAGAGCAGACAAGGTGCGGGAGGGGCAAGCATAAAGGAAAATGAGTGCATAACATGTCGGATGCGATCATACCAGCACTAAAGCACCGGATCCCATCAGAACTCCGAAGTTAAGCGTGCTTGGGCGAGAGTAGTACTAGGATGGGTGACCTCCTGGGAAGTCCTCGTGTTGCATCCCTTTTTTTTGCATCTGGCGGCGACATTCATAGTGAAGTTACGACGATATTTTTTTATGGGCACTCGTGCTCGGCTATTTCTGATGGGAAACGGTGGTGGGGATGGAAAAGCGGGATGGGCATGGTACAAAATAGAGCAGACAAGGTGCGGGAGGGGCAAGCATAAAGGAAAATGAGTGCATAACATGTCGGATGCGATCATACCAGCACTAAAGCACCGGATCCCATCAGAACTCCGAAGTTAAGCGTGCTTGGGCGAGAGTAGTACTAGGATGGGTGACCTCCTGGGAAGTCCTCGTGTTGCATCCCTTTTTTTTGCATCTGGCGGCGACATTCATAGTGAAGTTACGACGATATTTTTTTATGGGCACTCGTGCTCGGCTATTTCTGATGGGAAACGGTGGTGGGGATGGAAAAGCGGGATGGGCATGGTACAAAATAGAGCAGACAAGGTGCGGGAGGGGCAAGCATAAAGGAAAATGAGTGCATAACATGTCGGATGCGATCATACCAGCACTAAAGCACCGGATCCCATCAGAACTCCGAAGTTAAGCGTGCTTGGGCGAGAGTAGTACTAGGATGGGTGACCTCCTGGGAAGTCCTCGTGTTGCATCCCTTTTTTTTGCGTCTGGCGGCGACATTCATAGTGAAGTTACGACGATATTTTTTTATGGGCACTCGTGCTCGGCTATTTCTGATGGGAAACGGTGGTGGGGATGGAAAAGCGGGATGGGCATGGTACAAAATAGAGCAGACAAGGTGCGGGAGGGGCAAGCATAAAGGAAAATGAGTGCATAACATGTCGGATGCGATCATACCAGCACTAAAGCACCGGATCCCATCAGAACTCCGAAGTTAAGCGTGCTTGGGCGAGAGTAGTACTAGGATGGGTGACCTCCTGGGAAGTCCTCGTGTTGCATCCCTTTTTTTTGCATCTGGCGGCGACATTCATAGTGAAGTTACGACGATATTTTTTTATGGGCACTCGTGCTCGGCTATTTCTGATGGGAAACGGTGGTGGGGATGGAAAAGCGGGATGGGCATGGTACAAAATAGAGCAGACAAGGTGCGGGAGGGGCAAGCATAAAGGAAAATGAGTGCATAACATGTCGGATGCGATCATACCAGCACTAAAGCACCGGATCCCATCAGAACTCCGAAGTTAAGCGTGCTTGGGCGAGAGTAGTACTAGGATGGGTGACCTCCTGGGAAGTCCTCGTGTTGCATCCCTTTTTTTTGCGTCTGGCGGCGACATTCATAGTGAAGTTACGACGATATTTTTTTATGGGCACTCGTGCTCGGCTATTTCTGATGGGAAACGGTGGTGGGGATGGAAAAGCGGGATGGGCATGGTACAAAATAGAGCAGACAAGGTGCGGGAGGGGCAAGCATAAAGGAAAATGAGTGCATAACATGTCGGATGCGATCATACCAGCACTAAAGCACCGGATCCCATCAGAACTCCGAAGTTAAGCGTGCTTGGGCGAGAGTAGTACTAGGATGGGTGACCTCCTGGGAAGTCCTCGTGTTGCATCCCTTTTTTTTGCATCTGGCGGCGACATTCATAGTGAAGTTACGACGATATTTTTTTATGGGCACTCGTGCTCGGCTATTTCTGATGGGAAACGGTGGTGGGGATGGAAAAGCGGGATGGGCATGGTACAAAATAGAGCAGACAAGGTGCGGGAGGGGCAAGCATAAAGGAAAATGAGTGCATAACATGTCGGATGCGATCATACCAGCACTAAAGCACCGGATCCCATCAGAACTCCGAAGTTAAGCGTGCTTGGGCGAGAGTAGTACTAGGATGGGTGACCTCCTGGGAAGTCCTCGTGTTGCATCCCTTTTTTTTGCATCTGGCGGCGACATTCATAGTGAAGTTACGACGATATTTTTTTATGGGCACTCGTGCTCGGCTATTTCTGATGGGAAACGGTGGTGGGGATGGAAAAGCGGGATGGGCATGGTACAAAATAGAGCAGACAAGGTGCGGGAGGGGCAAGCATAAAGGAAAATGAGTGCATAACATGTCGGATGCGATCATACCAGCACTAAAGCACCGGATCCCATCAGAACTCCGAAGTTAAGCGTGCTTGGGCGAGAGTAGTACTAGGATGGGTGACCTCCTGGGAAGTCCTCGTGTTGCATCCCTTTTTTTTGCATCTGGCGGCGACATTCATAGTGAAGTTACGACGATATTTTTTTATGGGCACTCGTGCTCGGCTATTTCTGATGGGAAACGGTGGTGGGGATGGAAAAGCGGGATGGGCATGGTACAAAATAGAGCAGACAAGGTGCGGGAGGGGCAAGCATAAAGGAAAATGAGTGCATAACATGTCGGATGCGATCATACCAGCACTAAAGCACCGGATCCCATCAGAACTCCGAAGTTAAGCGTGCTTGGGCGAGAGTAGTACTAGGATGGGTGACCTCCTGGGAAGTCCTCGTGTTGCATCCCTTTTTTTTGCATCTGGCGGCGACATTCATAGTGAAGTTACGACGATATTTTTTTATGGGCACTCGTGCTCGGCTATTTCTGATGGGAAACGGTGGTGGGGATGGAAAAGCGGGATGGGCATGGTACAAAATAGAGCAGACAAGGTGCGGGAGGGGCAAGCATAAAGGAAAATGAGTGCATAACATGTCGGATGCGATCATACCAGCACTAAAGCACCGGATCCCATCAGAACTCCGAAGTTAAGCGTGCTTGGGCGAGAGTAGTACTAGGATGGGTGACCTCCTGGGAAGTC
This sequence comes from Lolium multiflorum, assembly GCA_030979885.1. NCBI lineage: Eukaryota > Viridiplantae > Streptophyta > Magnoliopsida > Poales > Poaceae > Lolium > Lolium multiflorum. Next base: position 94,361 of record JAUUTY010000687.1, on the reverse strand, counting down.
CTCGTGTTGCATCCCTTTTTTTTGCGTCTGGCGGCGACATTCATAGTGAAGTTACGACGATATTTTTTTATGGGCACTCGTGCTCGGCTATTTCTGATGGGAAACGGTGGTGGGGATGGAAAAGCGGGATGGGCATGGTACAAAATAGAGCAGACAAGGTGCGGGAGGGGCAAGCATAAAGGAAAATGAGTGCATAACATGTCGGATGCGATCATACCAGCACTAAAGCACCGGATCCCATCAGAACTCCGAAGTTAAGCGTGCTTGGGCGAGAGTAGTACTAGGATGGGTGACCTCCTGGGAAGTCCTCGTGTTGCATCCCTTTTTTTTGCATCTGGCGGCGACATTCATAGTGAAGTTACGACGATATTTTTTTATGGGCACTCGTGCTCGGCTATTTCTGATGGGAAACGGTGGTGGGGATGGAAAAGCGGGATGGGCATGGTACAAAATAGAGCAGACAAGGTGCGGGAGGGGCAAGCATAAAGGAAAATGAGTGCATAACATGTCGGATGCGATCATACCAGCACTAAAGCACCGGATCCCATCAGAACTCCGAAGTTAAGCGTGCTTGGGCGAGAGTAGTACTAGGATGGGTGACCTCCTGGGAAGTCCTCGTGTTGCATCCCTTTTTTTTGCATCTGGCGGCGACATTCATAGTGAAGTTACGACGATATTTTTTTATGGGCACTCGTGCTCGGCTATTTCTGATGGGAAACGGTGGTGGGGATGGAAAAGCGGGATGGGCATGGTACAAAATAGAGCAGACAAGGTGCGGGAGGGGCAAGCATAAAGGAAAATGAGTGCATAACATGTCGGATGCGATCATACCAGCACTAAAGCACCGGATCCCATCAGAACTCCGAAGTTAAGCGTGCTTGGGCGAGAGTAGTACTAGGATGGGTGACCTCCTGGGAAGTCCTCGTGTTGCATCCCTTTTTTTTGCGTCTGGCGGCGACATTCATAGTGAAGTTACGACGATATTTTTTTATGGGCACTCGTGCTCGGCTATTTCTGATGGGAAACGGTGGTGGGGATGGAAAAGCGGGATGGGCATGGTACAAAATAGAGCAGACAAGGTGCGGGAGGGGCAAGCATAAAGGAAAATGAGTGCATAACATGTCGGATGCGATCATACCAGCACTAAAGCACCGGATCCCATCAGAACTCCGAAGTTAAGCGTGCTTGGGCGAGAGTAGTACTAGGATGGGTGACCTCCTGGGAAGTCCTCGTGTTGCATCCCTTTTTTTTGCATCTGGCGGCGACATTCATAGTGAAGTTACGACGATATTTTTTTATGGGCACTCGTGCTCGGCTATTTCTGATGGGAAACGGTGGTGGGGATGGAAAAGCGGGATGGGCATGGTACAAAATAGAGCAGACAAGGTGCGGGAGGGGCAAGCATAAAGGAAAATGAGTGCATAACATGTCGGATGCGATCATACCAGCACTAAAGCACCGGATCCCATCAGAACTCCGAAGTTAAGCGTGCTTGGGCGAGAGTAGTACTAGGATGGGTGACCTCCTGGGAAGTCCTCGTGTTGCATCCCTTTTTTTTGCATCTGGCGGCGACATTCATAGTGAAGTTACGACGATATTTTTTTATGGGCACTCGTGCTCGGCTATTTCTGATGGGAAACGGTGGTGGGGATGGAAAAGCGGGATGGGCATGGTACAAAATAGAGCAGACAAGGTGCGGGAGGGGCAAGCATAAAGGAAAATGAGTGCATAACATGTCGGATGCGATCATACCAGCACTAAAGCACCGGATCCCATCAGAACTCCGAAGTTAAGCGTGCTTGGGCGAGAGTAGTACTAGGATGGGTGACCTCCTGGGAAGTCCTCGTGTTGCATCCCTTTTTTTTGCGTCTGGCGGCGACATTCATAGTGAAGTTACGACGATATTTTTTTATGGGCACTCGTGCTCGGCTATTTCTGATGGGAAACGGTGGTGGGGATGGAAAAGCGGGATGGGCATGGTACAAAATAGAGCAGACAAGGTGCGGGAGGGGCAAGCATAAAGGAAAATGAGTGCATAACATGTCGGATGCGATCATACCAGCACTAAAGCACCGGATCCCATCAGAACTCCGAAGTTAAGCGTGCTTGGGCGAGAGTAGTACTAGGATGGGTGACCTCCTGGGAAGTCCTCGTGTTGCATCCCTTTTTTTTGCATCTGGCGGCGACATTCATAGTGAAGTTACGACGATATTTTTTTATGGGCACTCGTGCTCGGCTATTTCTGATGGGAAACGGTGGTGGGGATGGAAAAGCGGGATGGGCATGGTACAAAATAGAGCAGACAAGGTGCGGGAGGGGCAAGCATAAAGGAAAATGAGTGCATAACATGTCGGATGCGATCATACCAGCACTAAAGCACCGGATCCCATCAGAACTCCGAAGTTAAGCGTGCTTGGGCGAGAGTAGTACTAGGATGGGTGACCTCCTGGGAAGTCCTCGTGTTGCATCCCTTTTTTTTGCATCTGGCGGCGACATTCATAGTGAAGTTACGACGATATTTTTTTATGGGCACTCGTGCTCGGCTATTTCTGATGGGAAACGGTGGTGGGGATGGAAAAGCGGGATGGGCATGGTACAAAATAGAGCAGACAAGGTGCGGGAGGGGCAAGCATAAAGGAAAATGAGTGCATAACATGTCGGATGCGATCATACCAGCACTAAAGCACCGGATCCCATCAGAACTCCGAAGTTAAGCGTGCTTGGGCGAGAGTAGTACTAGGATGGGTGACCTCCTGGGAAGTCCTCGTGTTGCATCCCTTTTTTTTGCATCTGGCGGCGACATTCATAGTGAAGTTACGACGATATTTTTTTATGGGCACTCGTGCTCGGCTATTTCTGATGGGAAACGGTGGTGGGGATGGAAAAGCGGGATGGGCATGGTACAAAATAGAGCAGACAAGGTGCGGGAGGGGCAAGCATAAAGGAAAATGAGTGCATAACATGTCGGATGCGATCATACCAGCACTAAAGCACCGGATCCCATCAGAACTCCGAAGTTAAGCGTGCTTGGGCGAGAGTAGTACTAGGATGGGTGACCTCCTGGGAAGTCCTCGTGTTGCATCCCTTTTTTTTGCATCTGGCGGCGACATTCATAGTGAAGTTACGACGATATTTTTTTATGGGCACTCGTGCTCGGCTATTTCTGATGGGAAACGGTGGTGGGGATGGAAAAGCGGGATGGGCATGGTACAAAATAGAGCAGACAAGGTGCGGGAGGGGCAAGCATAAAGGAAAATGAGTGCATAACATGTCGGATGCGATCATACCAGCACTAAAGCACCGGATCCCATCAGAACTCCGAAGTTAAGCGTGCTTGGGCGAGAGTAGTACTAGGATGGGTGACCTCCTGGGAAGTCCTCGTGTTGCATCCCTTTTTTTTGCGTCTGGCGGCGACATTCATAGTGAAGTTACGACGATATTTTTTTATGGGCACTCGTGCTCGGCTATTTCTGATGGGAAACGGTGGTGGGGATGGAAAAGCGGGATGGGCATGGTACAAAATAGAGCAGACAAGGTGCGGGAGGGGCAAGCATAAAGGAAAATGAGTGCATAACATGTCGGATGCGATCATACCAGCACTAAAGCACCGGATCCCATCAGAACTCCGAAGTTAAGCGTGCTTGGGCGAGAGTAGTACTAGGATGGGTGACCTCCTGGGAAGTCCTCGTGTTGCATCCCTTTTTTTTGCATCTGGCGGCGACATTCATAGTGAAGTTACGACGATATTTTTTTATGGGCACTCGTGCTCGGCTATTTCTGATGGGAAACGGTGGTGGGGATGGAAAAGCGGGATGGGCATGGTACAAAATAGAGCAGACAAGGTGCGGGAGGGGCAAGCATAAAGGAAAATGAGTGCATAACATGTCGGATGCGATCATACCAGCACTAAAGCACCGGATCCCATCAGAACTCCGAAGTTAAGCGTGCTTGGGCGAGAGTAGTACTAGGATGGGTGACCTCCTGGGAAGTCCTCGTGTTGCATCCCTTTTTTTTGCATCTGGCGGCGACATTCATAGTGAAGTTACGACGATATTTTTTTATGGGCACTCGTGCTCGGCTATTTCTGATGGGAAACGGTGGTGGGGATGGAAAAGCGGGATGGGCATGGTACAAAATAGAGCAGACAAGGTGCGGGAGGGGCAAGCATAAAGGAAAATGAGTGCATAACATGTCGGATGCGATCATACCAGCACTAAAGCACCGGATCCCATCAGAACTCCGAAGTTAAGCGTGCTTGGGCGAGAGTAGTACTAGGATGGGTGACCTCCTGGGAAGTCCTCGTGTTGCATCCCTTTTTTTTGCGTCTGGCGGCGACATTCATAGTGAAGTTACGACGATATTTTTTTATGGGCACTCGTGCTCGGCTATTTCTGATGGGAAACGGTGGTGGGGATGGAAAAGCGGGATGGGCATGGTACAAAATAGAGCAGACAAGGTGCGGGAGGGGCAAGCATAAAGGAAAATGAGTGCATAACATGTCGGATGCGATCATACCAGCACTAAAGCACCGGATCCCATCAGAACTCCGAAGTTAAGCGTGCTTGGGCGAGAGTAGTACTAGGATGGGTGACCTCCTGGGAAGTCCTCGTGTTGCATCCCTTTTTTTTGCATCTGGCGGCGACATTCATAGTGAAGTTACGACGATATTTTTTTATGGGCACTCGTGCTCGGCTATTTCTGATGGGAAACGGTGGTGGGGATGGAAAAGCGGGATGGGCATGGTACAAAATAGAGCAGACAAGGTGCGGGAGGGGCAAGCATAAAGGAAAATGAGTGCATAACATGTCGGATGCGATCATACCAGCACTAAAGCACCGGATCCCATCAGAACTCCGAAGTTAAGCGTGCTTGGGCGAGAGTAGTACTAGGATGGGTGACCTCCTGGGAAGTCCTCGTGTTGCATCCCTTTTTTTTGCATCTGGCGGCGACATTCATAGTGAAGTTACGACGATATTTTTTTATGGGCACTCGTGCTCGGCTATTTCTGATGGGAAACGGTGGTGGGGATGGAAAAGCGGGATGGGCATGGTACAAAATAGAGCAGACAAGGTGCGGGAGGGGCAAGCATAAAGGAAAATGAGTGCATAACATGTCGGATGCGATCATACCAGCACTAAAGCACCGGATCCCATCAGAACTCCGAAGTTAAGCGTGCTTGGGCGAGAGTAGTACTAGGATGGGTGACCTCCTGGGAAGTCCTCGTGTTGCATCCCTTTTTTTTGCATCTGGCGGCGACATTCATAGTGAAGTTACGACGATATTTTTTTATGGGCACTCGTGCTCGGCTATTTCTGATGGGAAACGGTGGTGGGGATGGAAAAGCGGGATGGGCATGGTACAAAATAGAGCAGACAAGGTGCGGGAGGGGCAAGCATAAAGGAAAATGAGTGCATAACATGTCGGATGCGATCATACCAGCACTAAAGCACCGGATCCCATCAGAACTCCGAAGTTAAGCGTGCTTGGGCGAGAGTAGTACTAGGATGGGTGACCTCCTGGGAAGTCCTCGTGTTGCATCCCTTTTTTTTGCGTCTGGCGGCGACATTCATAGTGAAGTTACGACGAGTATAGGGGGTGTATCGTAGTACTTTCGATAAATAAGAGTGTCGAACCCAACGAGGAGCAGAAGGTGTTGACAAGCAGTTTCGATGAAGGTTTCACTGTAAATGCTCACAGACAAGTATTCAGGGGGTTTTGATATTGCAGATAAATAAAGTACAAGTAAATAAAATGCGAGAGAAATAATTGCAGCGAGTGGCCCAATCCTTTTTAGCACAAAGGACAAGCCGGTTTGTTTACTTATAATGACCAAACGTTCCTGAGGACACACGGGGATTTTAGTCTAGTGCTTTCGCTACATACAGCTGATTAATCTTCATTGTTTTGATAAGTGTTGTGTGGGTGAACCTATGCTAATGCACCGCCCTTCCTAGGACTAATACATACTTGTGATTATACCCCTTGCAAGCATCCGCAACTACAAGAAAGTAATTAAGATAAATCTAACCACAGCCTTAAACTCTGAGATCCTGCGATCCCTCCTGCATCGATATACTAACGGGGGCTTAGGTTTCTGTCACTCCGGCAACCCCGCAATTAGCAACCGAATACAAGATGCACTCCCCTAGGCCCATAAATGGTGAAGTGTCGTGTAGTCGACGTTCACACGACACCACTAGAAGAATGACACCACAACTTAAATATCATAACATTGAATATTACTCAACCATAATTCACTACTAGCATTTAGACTTCACCCATGTCCTCAAGAACTAAACGAACTACTCACGAGACATCATATGGAATACAATCAGAGGTGATATGATGATGAATAACAATCTGAACATAAACCTTGGTTCAATGGTTTCACTCAATAGCATCTACAACAAGTATAGAATAACACCGGGAGAGTTTCCCCTATCAAACAATCAAGATTTAACCCGAATTGCTACAGCGATGACGAGGTGCAGCGGTGGTGATGGCGGTGTAGATGGTGGAGATGATGATGATGATGATGGAGATGATGTCCCGCTCGATGACGATGGCGATGGCGTCGATTTCCCCCTCCGGGAGGGAATTTCCCCGGCGGATTCCTGCCCGCCGGAGAGCTCTTTTCTCTCTGGTGTTCTCCGCCCCGCAGAGGCGGCTGTAACCCTTCGTGAGGATCCCTCTGTGGCTTAGGTTTTCGGGACGAAGGAGTACGCGAAGAAAAGGAGGCGAAAAGGGTCGTGGGCCCCCCAGAGCATAGGGTGGCGCGGCCAGGGCCTGGGCCGCGCCGCCCTATGGTCTGGGCCCACAGTGGCCCCTCTCTTCTTCCCCTTCTGGCTCCCTCCGTCATCTGGAAAAATAGGAATTTTCGTGAAATTCCCTTCCACAGTTGATCTTCCGAAATATTGCGTTCTGACGGTGCTTTTTCCAGCAGAATCCTGGCTCCGGTGCTTGATCCTCCAATGATGATGAAACATGCAAAATAGATGAAATAACATAAGTATTGTGTCCCAATATGAAATATATCAATGAATAACAGCAAATTATGATACAAAATAGTGATGCAAATTGGACGTATCAACTCCCCCCAAGCTTAGACCTCGCTTGTCCCCAAGCGAAACTGAGCTCGATAAACAAGACCACATGTTTATGGAGTGAAGAGTCGATAAATAAAATACGGACAAGAAGCATCATATTCATTCACACAAGACATTCTAGTAAACAACTTCCTCATATAACTCATCTTGAAATAAGTAAAGAGAAATCACAAGTAAAGGTGCATAAGAAATCATAATTGGTGATGGCAAACTTTGTTCTTGGTCAGAGAACTGCTAACGGATTGTACTTCTAAGCAAAGCTTTCATATTAGATTTTATAGCTGAGCCTTCATATTTAAGCATAACAATCTCTTCATAATCATTGATAACTTCAAAGTCATATTCATTCAGATAAAATTGGTACTAAACAAGAAAGTATAAAAGACATGATCAACTGAATCATAGCATAAATGATTGGTTCACAACAACTCAATTGCTTGCTTGAGATAGAGGGAAATAGGTTTACTGACTCAACATAAAAGTAAAAGACAGGCCCTTCGCAGAGGGAAGCAGGGATTAAATCATGTGCTAGAGCTTTTCAAGTTTTGAAATCATATAAAGAGAATAAAAGTAAAATTTTGAGAGGTGTTTGTTGTTGTCAACGAATGGTAGCGGGCACTCTAACCCCCTTGCCAAACGAACCTTCCAAGAGCGGCTCCCATGAGGGACGGCATCTCTACCAGCAAGGTAGATCATCCCCCTTCTCTTTTGTTTACACATGTATTTTAGTTTTATTTAGGATGACACTCCCCCCAACCTTGGCTTTCTCAATCCATGGCTAACCGAATCCTCGGGTGCCTTCCAACATTCACATACCATGGAGGAGTGTCTATTGCAAAATTAAGTTGCTTACTGATGAATCAGAGCAAAACATGTGAAGAGAATTATTAATGAAGGTTATTAATTGAGGCTGGGAACCTCATTGCCAGCTCTTATTGCAAAATTATTGGATAAGCGGATGTGCCGCTAGTCCATTAGGAAAAGTTCGCCCAACAAGATTGAAAGATAAAACACCACATACTTCCTCATGAGCTATAAAACATTGACACAAATAAGAAGTAGTATAGTTTGAATAATTTAAAGGTAGCACATGAAGTATTTACTTGGAATGGCAGAAAATACCATGTAGTAGGTAGGTATGGTGGACACAAATGGCATAGGTTTGGTCTAAGGTTATGGATGTATGAGAAGCATTCCCTCTCGATACAGGTCTTTGGCTAGCAAGGTTTGATAGCAAGCATAAAGGTTGAGGGAAACAAACAAATATACATATGATAGAAACAATCATGCATCTTTCTCATAAGCACAAGCAATTTTAACTTAAGAATACTAAGCATAGAGATAATGGAGTAATGTATCTAAGTGTATTTCTCTCTTTTATTAAACATCAGGATGTTGTTGCTATTGACCAATGCTAAGTTTGCCAAAACCAAATAGATTTACTCAATGCTCCCAAAGTGATATCAATACTCATGTCAAGAGTAATCATATAATGGAGATTGCAAACTAAAATAAGGTGTGCAAAAAGTAAATGATAAGACTTCTCATTAATATTCCATAACGATAACTCACACCAACGGATACATCGATAACTAACTAAGAGAGATACTTCCACATTGCATACTATTCTATATGATAACTTCCCTACTCATGATATGACACTACTTGATAGTAAAAGATAAAGGTGGTGGTGATGTGATACCGCGGCACTCCCCCAAGCTTGGAACAAACCAAGGGGATGCCAATACCGATGATGAATTACTCCTTCGGCGATGGTGGTGATGAATTCCTGACAAGCTTCTCAATAAGCTCCTGGAGCTCGTCAATCCTGTATATGAGATTGCGAATCATCTCTGAATTGTGCTCGACGCGGTTAAGGAGTCTGTCCGACGGTGAGTCCCAACTCTTGGAGTTATTTCCCCACTCTTCAGCCTCAGGCTCCTTCTCTCCTGCAGTGTTAGAACGATCTATATCCCACTGGCTAGGCAATGCTGCCTTGGGAGTCCCTTCAATTTGATTATTGAAAATTAGATTGTGGAAGGGGTGATGAGTGCCTGATAAAGATGACTTTGGAGCTAGGTAATGACGTGGAACCGCTCCTCCAGTGCGAATTCTTGCGCTCTTGTTTGCGCTAAAAGGGTTGTCCACCACCTTGATGCTTGCGATAGTAGCACGCGGGTGTGCGCGAATCTTCATCCACCTCTTCTTCATCCTCTTCCTTGACGTCCTTGTCTTCCTCTTTCCGCCCAAGATCTCGATCATCTTCTCCGGAAACTCCTTGCCCTTGTTCTTGGAGACCATGGTGCTTCTAGATCCGAACAGATCCTGGCAGAAAACAGCTCGAAACAAAACACGACGAGAAAACGATATTACGGACCTCCAGGGGTCCGGGGGATTATATAGCAAATATTTTTACGACAAAAGGAAGGTTCCAGGCCGAAAACGAGTGGAAACGGGACGCCGAGGGGCTGTCACCATAGGTCGGCGCGGCCAGGGTGGGGCCCGCGCCGGCCTATGGTGGCACGCCCTCGCGCGTCTTTTCCACTCCGTTTCGATTCCGTAATTTTTCATATTTTCCAAAAACAGCAAAAATAATGTTCGGAAAGGTAAACGCGGACTTTTTATTACCTATACTGTTACCTATTCAAAGTCCAGTTCTGGCGGACTGTCAATTTGTCCTTTGATGAAAGCCTCCGGTGTTTCCACTTGAATAATATCAACATCAACATTATAAGAATCGCCCGAGATATAATGCTTGAGTCTTTGTCCATTCACCACTTGTGTGGCATTGCCTTGGAGAGAGCTAATTTTAATTGCTCCTGAACGATACACCTCCTCAACAACATATGGTCCTTCCCACTTCGAGAGTAATTTCCCTGCAAAGAATCTGAGACGAGACCGATACAATAGAACTTGATCTCCAACATTAAATTCTCTTTTGATGATCCTTCTATCATGCCATTTCTTAACTTTTTCTTTAAAGAGTTTAGCATTTTCATAAGCTTCACTTCTCCATTCATCTAGAGAACTTAATTGCAACAACCTCTTATTACCGGCTAATTTAGGATCTTTATTTAATTCTCTAACAGCCCAATAAGCTTTGTGCTCTAGTTCTAAAGGTAAATGACAAGCTTTTCCATAAACCATTTTATAAGGCGACATTCCCATAGGATTTTTATAAGCAGTTCTATAAGCCCATAGTGCTTCTTTCAATTTACTAGCCCAATTCTTTCTAGATTTATTAACAGTCTTTCCTAAGATAGCTTTAATCTCTCTATTTGATAATTCTACTTGACCACTAGTTTGAGGGTGATAAGCAGAAGCAATTCTATGATTAATACCATACTTAGCAAGAGTTTTTCTAAAACCTCCATGAATGAAATGAGAACCTCCATCAGTCATAATATATCTAGGTACTCCAAATCTAGGAAATATAATATCTACAAGCATTTTTATAGAGGTCTCACCATCAGCACTTTTTGTAGGTATAGCTTCTACCCATTTAGTAACATAATCAACAGCGACAAGTATATGAGTGTTACCTTCTGAAGAAGGGAAAGGACCCATGAAGTCGAATCCCCAACAATCGAATGGTTCAATAACAAGAGTATAATTCATAGGCATTTCATTGCGTCTAGAGATATTACCAACTCTTTGACATTCATCACAAGATAAAATAAATTTCCTTGCATCTTTGAAGAGTGTTGGCCAATAAAAACCTGATTGTAGAACCTTTTGCGCGGTTCTATCTCCAGCGTGATGTCCTCCATAAACACTTCCATGACATTTATTCAATATCTCCTGTTGTTCATATTCAGGAACACATCTTCGCATAATACCATCCACTCCTTCTTTATATAAGTGTGGGTCATCCCAAAAATAATGCCTCAAGTCATAAAAGAATTTCCTCCTTTGCTGAGCTGAAAAGGTTGGAGGCAAATACTTCGAAACAATAAAGTTAGCATAATCTGCATACCAAGGGCTCTCTCGCGAGCTCACCTTTATTACAGCCAATTGTTCATTTGGAAAACTATCATTAACAGGAACAGGATCATAAGCAATATTTTCCAATCTAGACAAATTATCAGCAACAGGATTATCAGCACCTTTCCTATCTATAATATGTAAATCAAATTCTTGCAACAGAAGTACCCATCTAATAAGCCTTGGCTTAGCATCTTTCTTTGTCATAAGGTATCTAATTGCAGCATGATCAGTATGAATTGTAACTTTTGAATCAACAATATAAGGTCTAAACTTATCACAAGCAAAGACTACAGCTAACAATTCTTTTTCAGTTGTAGCATAATTTCTTTGAGCAGCATCAAGAGTCTTACTAGCATAATGAATAACATTTAATTTTTTATCTACTCGCTGTCCAAGAACAGCGCCTACAGCAAAATCACTAGCATCACACATAATTTCAAAAGGCAAATTCCAATCAGGAGGTTCAACTACAGGAGCAGTTGTTAAGGCTTTCTTTAAAGTTTCAAAAGCTTCCTTACAATCATCATCAAAAACAAAAGGTACATCTTTTTGAAGAAGATTAGTAAGAGGCTTTGAAATTTTAGAGAAATCTTTAATAAATCTCCTATAAAACCCAGCATGACCAAGAACACTACGAATACCTTTAACATCCCTCGGATAGGGCATCTTCTCAATCGCTTCAACTTTAGCTCTATCAACTTCAATACCTTTCTCAGAAATTTTATGTCCCAATACAATTCCTTCATTAACCATAAAATGGCATTTCTCCCAATTAAGAACAAGGTTAGTTTCTTCACATCTCTGCAAAACTTTATCGAGGTTTCGCAGGCAATTATCAAAAGAATTCCCATAGACAGAAAAATCATCCATGAACACCTCTACAATACTTTCGCAAAAACCATGAAAAATAGCAGACATGCATCTTTGAAAAGTAGCAGGAGCATTACATAAACCAAAAGGCATACGCCTATAAGCATAAGTTCCATAAGGACAAGTAAAAGTGGTTTTCTCTTGATCTTTAGCTTTAACAGCAATTTGTGAAAACCCAGAATAACCATCAAGAAAGCAAAAATGAGTATTTTTAGACAACCTCTCTAACATTTGATCAATAAAGGGTAAAGGGTAATGATCTTTCTTAGTAACTTTATTAACTTTTCGAAAATCAATGCACATTCTATAACCTACAACTATTCTTTGAGGAATAAGCTCATCATTATCATTAGGCACAACAGTCATTCCTCCTTTCTTAGGAACACAATGCACAGGACTAACCCATCTACTATCAGCAATAGGATATATAATACCAGCTTCAAGAAGTTTTAATACCTCATTCCTTACCACTTCCTTCATCTTCGGAATTAGACGACGTTGATGTTCAACAACAGGCTTTGCATCTTCTTCCATATTAATAGCATGTTGGCAAATAGAAGGAGAAATCCCTTTCAAATCATCAAGAGTATAGCCAATAGCTCCTCGGTGTTTCTTCAATATTTCCAATAACCTTTCTTCCTCAATCTCTGAAAGCTTAGAACTAATAATAACAGGATATATTTTCTTATCATCAATATGAGCATATTTAAGATTATCAGGTAAAGGCTTTAGATCAAAAACAGGATCTTCCTTCGGTGGTGGTGTTGTACCCAGATCTTCCACCGGTAAATCATGCTTGAGAATAGGTTGGCGACGAAAAATTTCCTCAAGCTCATCTCTTTCTTTCCTAAAAGCTTCACTTTCACTATTCTCCAAATGTTGCTGCAAAGGGTTATTAGGAACAAGAACAATAGATGCACACTGCTCCATTTTAAAATCATTACTAGGCAAGTCAACTTTATAAGGAGTTTTGGTAAATTTAGAAAAGTTAAATTCATAAGGTTCACCAGCAAATCTAGTCAAAATTTTCTCTTTCTTACAATCTATAATAGCTCCACAAGTATTTAGAAAAGGTCTACCAAAAATGATAGGACAATAATCACTAGCAGCAGAACCAAGTACCAAAAAGTCAGCAGGATATTTAATCTTACCACATAGAACTTCCACATCTCGAACAATACCAATTGGAGAAATAGTTTCTCTATTAGCCAGATGAATAACCACATCAATATCTTCAAGTTCACAAGAACCAATTTCGTGCATAATCTCCGTGTAAAGTTCATAAGGTATAGCACTAACACTTGCACCAATATCACATAAACCATAATAGCAATGATCACCAATTCTAACAGATAGCATAGGAACACTAACTTGTTTGGGTTTATTAGGATGTGAAACAATATTAGAAGCATCTTCACAGAAAATAATATGACCATCCTCCACATTTTCAGTCACAAGATCTTTAACTATAGCAACAGCAGGTTCAATTTTAATTTGTTCTTCAGGTTCTTTAGGTTTCTTTTCACTTTTATTAACCGCACTAGATATGACAGAGTACTCCTTCATTTTAGCAGGGAAAGGAGTTTTTTCAATATAAGCTTCAGGAATAACATTATCAACAGTTTCAATCACTACACATTTGTTTACAGATGAATCAATTTTATCTTTATACGGTTCATGATACTTATCAAAATTCTTCTTAGGCAGTTCATAATGAGAGGCAAAAGCTCTATAAAGATTTGCAACAACTTGGGAATCAAGACCATATGTAGCACTCATATTACGAAATTTATCAGTATCCATAAAAGCTTCAATGCATTTATAATCATAAATTATACCTGATTCTCTATCTTTGTCGTTCTCCCATCCTTCAGTATTTTCTTGGATCCGATCAAGAAGGTCCCTTTTAAACTCTTCATTCTTGCGTGTAAATGATCCAGAACAAGAAGTATCCAGCAAGGTCTTGTCTTGAAAAGAAAGTCTTGCATAGAAATTATCAATAATAACATTACCAGGAAGCTCATGAATGGGGCATTTGAGCATTAAAGACTTCAATCTCCCCCAAGCTTGGGCAATACTTTCTCCATCATGAGGCCAGAAATTATATATGCGGTTCCGATCTTTGTGAATTTCACTTGGAGGATAAAATTTGGAATAGAATAAAGGCACAATGTCCTCCCAATCAATAGAATCACCATTCTTCAGCAATTTATACCAGTGCGCCGCTTTACCAGACAGCGATATAGTGAATAGTTTCTTCCTAACTTCATTCATGGAAATACCTGCACATTTGAATAACCCGCATAATTCATGCAAAAACAATAAATGATCACCAGGATGGACAGTTCCATCCCCTTCATAGCGGTTATCCATAACACGTTCAATAATTTTCGTAGGTATTTTATATGGTACTACTTCCTCACCTGGCGCTTCATCCACTACCGTTGCAGTAGTAGTAGATTTCCCAAATAGAAATTGAAGAGAAGATCTCTCCATAATGATTATAGCAGCAGGCAGAAATAAAATCAGCACAAACAGTAAAGGTTTTCCTTACCAATTCCACTTACCAATAGCGCTTCACTCCCCGGCAACGGCGCCAGAAAATAGTCTTGATGACCCACAAGTATAGGGGGTGTATCGTAGTACTTTCGATAAATAAGAGTGTCGAACCCAACGAGGAGCAGAAGGTGTTGACAAGCAGTTTCGATGAAGGTTTCACTGTAAATGCTCACAGACAAGTATTCAGGGGGTTTTGATATTGCAGATAAATAAAGTACAAGTAAATAAAATGCGAGAGAAATAATTGCAGCGAGTGGCCCAATCCTTTTTAGCACAAAGGACAAGCCGGTTTGTTTACTTATAATGACCAAACGTTCTGAGGACACACGGGGATTTTAGTCTAGTGCTTTCGCTACATACAGCTGATTAATCTTCATTGTTTTGATAAGTGTTGTGTGGGTGAACCTATGCTAATGCACCGCCCTTCCTAGGACTAATACATACTTGTGATTATACCCCTTGCAAGCATCCGCAACTACAAGAAAGTAATTAAGATAAATCTAACCACAGCCTTAAACTCTGAGATCCTGCGATCCCTCCTGCATCGATATACTAACGGGGGCTTAGGTTTCTGTCACTCCGGCAACCCCGCAATTAGCAACCGAATACAAGATGCACTCCCCTAGGCCCATAAATGGTGAAGTGTCGTGTAGTCGACGTTCACACGACACCACTAGAAGAATGACACCACAACTTAAATATCATAACATTGAATATTACTCAACCATAATTCACTACTAGCATTTAGACTTCACCCATGTCCTCAAGAACTAAACGAACTACTCACGAGACATCATATGGAATACAATCAGAGGTGATATGATGATGAATAACAATCTGAACATAAACCTTGGTTCAATGGTTTCACTCAATAGCATCTACAACAAGTATAGAATAACACCGGGAGAGTTTCCCCTATCAAACAATCAAGATTTAACCCGAATTGCTACAGCGATGACGAGGTGCAGCGGTGGTGATGGCGGTGTAGATGGTGGAGATGATGATGATGATGATGGAGATGATGTCCCGCTCGATGACGATGGCGATGGCGTCGATTTCCCCCTCCGGGAGGGAATTTCCCCGGCGGATTCCTGCCCGCCGGAGAGCTCTTTTCTCTCTGGTGTTCTCCGCCCCGCAGAGGCGGCTGTAACCCTTCGTGAGGATCCCTCTGTGGCTTAGGTTTTCGGGACGAAGGAGTACGCGAAGAAAAGGAGGCGAAAAGGGTCGTGGGCCCCCCAGAGCATAGGGTGGCGCGGCCAGGGCCTGGGCCGCGCCGCCCTATGGTCTGGGCCCACAGTGGCCCCTCTCTTCTTCCCCTTCTGGCTCCCTCCGTCATCTGGAAAAATAGGAATTTTCGTGAAATTCCCTTCCACAGTTGATCTTCCGAAATATTGCGTTCTGACGGTGCTTTTTCCAGCAGAATCCTGGCTCCGGTGCTTGATCCTCCAATGATGATGAAACATGCAAAATAGATGAAATAACATAAGTATTGTGTCCCAATATGAAATATATCAATGAATAACAGCAAATTATGATACAAAATAGTGATGCAAATTGGACGTATCAACTCTTTTTTTATGGGCACTCGTGCTCGGCTATTTCTGATGGGAAACGGTGGTGGGGATGGAAAAGCGGGATGGGCATGGTACAAAATAGAGCAGACAAGGTGCGGGAGGGGCAAGCATAAAGGAAAATGAGTGCATAACATGTCGGATGCGATCATACCAGCACTAAAGCACCGGATCCCATCAGAACTCCGAAGTTAAGCGTGCTTGGGCGAGAGTAGTACTAGGATGGGTGACCTCCTGGGAAGTCCTCGTGTTGCATCCCTTTTTTTTGCATCTGGCGGCGACATTCATAGTGAAGTTACGACGATATTTTTTTATGGGCACTCGTGCTCGGCTATTTCTGATGGGAAACGGTGGTGGGGATGGAAAAGCGGGATGGGCATGGTACAAAATAGAGCAGACAAGGTGCGGGAGGGGCAAGCATAAAGGAAAATGAGTGCATAACATGTCGGATGCGATCATACCAGCACTAAAGCACCGGATCCCATCAGAACTCCGAAGTTAAGCGTGCTTGGGCGAGAGTAGTACTAGGATGGGTGACCTCCTGGGAAGTCCTCGTGTTGCATCCCTTTTTTTTGCATCTGGCGGCGACATTCATAGTGAAGTTACGACGATATTTTTTTATGGGCACTCGTGCTCGGCTATTTCTGATGGGAAACGGTGGTGGGGATGGAAAAGCGGGATGGGCATGGTACAAAATAGAGCAGACAAGGTGCGGGAGGGGCAAGCATAAAGGAAAATGAGTGCATAACATGTCGGATGCGATCATACCAGCACTAAAGCACCGGATCCCATCAGAACTCCGAAGTTAAGCGTGCTTGGGCGAGAGTAGTACTAGGATGGGTGACCTCCTGGGAAGTCCTCGTGTTGCATCCCTTTTTTTTGCATCTGGCGGCGACATTCATAGTGAAGTTACGACGATATTTTTTTATGGGCACTCGTGCTCGGCTATTTCTGATGGGAAACGGTGGTGGGGATGGAAAAGCGGGATGGGCATGGTACAAAATAGAGCAGACAAGGTGCGGGAGGGGCAAGCATAAAGGAAAATGAGTGCATAACATGTCGGATGCGATCATACCAGCACTAAAGCACCGGATCCCATCAGAACTCCGAAGTTAAGCGTGCTTGGGCGAGAGTAGTACTAGGATGGGTGACCTCCTGGGAAGTCCTCGTGTTGCATCCCTTTTTTTTGCGTCTGGCGGCGACATTCATAGTGAAGTTACGACGATATTTTTTTATGGGCACTCGTGCTCGGCTATTTCTGATGGGAAACGGTGGTGGGGATGGAAAAGCGGGATGGGCATGGTACAAAATAGAGCAGACAAGGTGCGGGAGGGGCAAGCATAAAGGAAAATGAGTGCATAACATGTCGGATGCGATCATACCAGCACTAAAGCACCGGATCCCATCAGAACTCCGAAGTTAAGCGTGCTTGGGCGAGAGTAGTACTAGGATGGGTGACCTCCTGGGAAGTCCTCGTGTTGCATCCCTTTTTTTTGCGTCTGGCGGCGACATTCATAGTGAAGTTACGACGATATTTTTTTATGGGCACTCGTGCTCGGCTATTTCTGATGGGAAACGGTGGTGGGGATGGAAAAGCGGGATGGGCATGGTACAAAATAGAGCAGACAAGGTGCGGGAGGGGCAAGCATAAAGGAAAATGAGTGCATAACATGTCGGATGCGATCATACCAGCACTAAAGCACCGGATCCCATCAGAACTCCGAAGTTAAGCGTGCTTGGGCGAGAGTAGTACTAGGATGGGTGACCTCCTGGGAAGTCCTCGTGTTGCATCCCTTTTTTTTGCGTCTGGCGGCGACATTCATAGTGAAGTTACGACGATATTTTTTTATGGGCACTCGTGCTCGGCTATTTCTGATGGGAAACGGTGGTGGGGATGGAAAAGCGGGATGGGCATGGTACAAAATAGAGCAGACAAGGTGCGGGAGGGGCAAGCATAAAGGAAAATGAGTGCATAACATGTCGGATGCGATCATACCAGCACTAAAGCACCGGATCCCATCAGAACTCCGAAGTTAAGCGTGCTTGGGCGAGAGTAGTACTAGGATGGGTGACCTCCTGGGAAGTCCTCGTGTTGCATCCCTTTTTTTTGCATCTGGCGGCGACATTCATAGTGAAGTTACGACGATATTTTTTTATGGGCACTCGTGCTCGGCTATTTCTGATGGGAAACGGTGGTGGGGATGGAAAAGCGGGATGGGCATGGTACAAAATAGAGCAGACAAGGTGCGGGAGGGGCAAGCATAAAGGAAAATGAGTGCATAACATGTCGGATGCGATCATACCAGCACTAAAGCACCGGATCCCATCAGAACTCCGAAGTTAAGCGTGCTTGGGCGAGAGTAGTACTAGGATGGGTGACCTCCTGGGAAGTCCTCGTGTTGCATCCCTTTTTTTTGCATCTGGCGGCGACATTCATAGTGAAGTTACGACGATATTTTTTTATGGGCACTCGTGCTCGGCTATTTCTGATGGGAAACGGTGGTGGGGATGGAAAAGCGGGATGGGCATGGTACAAAATAGAGCAGACAAGGTGCGGGAGGGGCAAGCATAAAGGAAAATGAGTGCATAACATGTCGGATGCGATCATACCAGCACTAAAGCACCGGATCCCATCAGAACTCCGAAGTTAAGCGTGCTTGGGCGAGAGTAGTACTAGGATGGGTGACCTCCTGGGAAGTCCTCGTGTTGCATCCCTTTTTTTTGCGTCTGGCGGCGACATTCATAGTGAAGTTACGACGATATTTTTTTATGGGCACTCGTGCTCGGCTATTTCTGATGGGAAACGGTGGTGGGGATGGAAAAGCGGGATGGGCATGGTACAAAATAGAGCAGACAAGGTGCGGGAGGGGCAAGCATAAAGGAAAATGAGTGCATAACATGTCGGATGCGATCATACCAGCACTAAAGCACCGGATCCCATCAGAACTCCGAAGTTAAGCGTGCTTGGGCGAGAGTAGTACTAGGATGGGTGACCTCCTGGGAAGTCCTCGTGTTGCATCCCTTTTTTTTGCATCTGGCGGCGACATTCATAGTGAAGTTACGACGATATTTTTTTATGGGCACTCGTGCTCGGCTATTTCTGATGGGAAACGGTGGTGGGGATGGAAAAGCGGGATGGGCATGGTACAAAATAGAGCAGACAAGGTGCGGGAGGGGCAAGCATAAAGGAAAATGAGTGCATAACATGTCGGATGCGATCATACCAGCACTAAAGCACCGGATCCCATCAGAACTCCGAAGTTAAGCGTGCTTGGGCGAGAGTAGTACTAGGATGGGTGACCTCCTGGGAAGTCCTCGTGTTGCATCCCTTTTTTTTGCATCTGGCGGCGACATTCATAGTGAAGTTACGACGATATTTTTTTATGGGCACTCGTGCTCGGCTATTTCTGATGGGAAACGGTGGTGGGGATGGAAAAGCGGGATGGGCATGGTACAAAATAGAGCAGACAAGGTGCGGGAGGGGCAAGCATAAAGGAAAATGAGTGCATAACATGTCGGATGCGATCATACCAGCACTAAAGCACCGGATCCCATCAGAACTCCGAAGTTAAGCGTGCTTGGGCGAGAGTAGTACTAGGATGGGTGACCTCCTGGGAAGTCCTCGTGTTGCATCCCTTTTTTTTGCATCTGGCGGCGACATTCATAGTGAAGTTACGACGATATTTTTTTATGGGCACTCGTGCTCGGCTATTTCTGATGGGAAACGGTGGTGGGGATGGAAAAGCGGGATGGGCATGGTACAAAATAGAGCAGACAAGGTGCGGGAGGGGCAAGCATAAAGGAAAATGAGTGCATAACATGTCGGATGCGATCATACCAGCACTAAAGCACCGGATCCCATCAGAACTCCGAAGTTAAGCGTGCTTGGGCGAGAGTAGTACTAGGATGGGTGACCTCCTGGGAAGTCCTCGTGTTGCATCCCTTTTTTTTGCATCTGGCGGCGACATTCATAGTGAAGTTACGACGATATTTTTTTATGGGCACTCGTGCTCGGCTATTTCTGATGGGAAACGGTGGTGGGGATGGAAAAGCGGGATGGGCATGGTACAAAATAGAGCAGACAAGGTGCGGGAGGGGCAAGCATAAAGGAAAATGAGTGCATAACATGTCGGATGCGATCATACCAGCACTAAAGCACCGGATCCCATCAGAACTCCGAAGTTAAGCGTGCTTGGGCGAGAGTAGTACTAGGATGGGTGACCTCCTGGGAAGTCCTCGTGTTGCATCCCTTTTTTTTGCATCTGGCGGCGACATTCATAGTGAAGTTACGACGATATTTTTTTATGGGCACTCGTGCTCGGCTATTTCTGATGGGAAACGGTGGTGGGGATGGAAAAGCGGGATGGGCATGGTACAAAATAGAGCAGACAAGGTGCGGGAGGGGCAAGCATAAAGGAAAATGAGTGCATAACATGTCGGATGCGATCATACCAGCACTAAAGCACCGGATCCCATCAGAACTCCGAAGTTAAGCGTGCTTGGGCGAGAGTAGTACTAGGATGGGTGACCTCCTGGGAAGTCCTCGTGTTGCATCCCTTTTTTTTGCGTCTGGCGGCGACATTCATAGTGAAGTTACGACGATATTTTTTTATGGGCACTCGTGCTCGGCTATTTCTGATGGGAAACGGTGGTGGGGATGGAAAAGCGGGATGGGCATGGTACAAAATAGAGCAGACAAGGTGCGGGAGGGGCAAGCATAAAGGAAAATGAGTGCATAACATGTCGGATGCGATCATACCAGCACTAAAGCACCGGATCCCATCAGAACTCCGAAGTTAAGCGTGCTTGGGCGAGAGTAGTACTAGGATGGGTGACCTCCTGGGAAGTCCTCGTGTTGCATCCCTTTTTTTTGCATCTGGCGGCGACATTCATAGTGAAGTTACGACGATATTTTTTTATGGGCACTCGTGCTCGGCTATTTCTGATGGGAAACGGTGGTGGGGATGGAAAAGCGGGATGGGCATGGTACAAAATAGAGCAGACAAGGTGCGGGAGGGGCAAGCATAAAGGAAAATGAGTGCATAACATGTCGGATGCGATCATACCAGCACTAAAGCACCGGATCCCATCAGAACTCCGAAGTTAAGCGTGCTTGGGCGAGAGTAGTACTAGGATGGGTGACCTCCTGGGAAGTCCTCGTGTTGCATCCCTTTTTTTTGCATCTGGCGGCGACATTCATAGTGAAGTTACGACGATATTTTTTTATGGGCACTCGTGCTCGGCTATTTCTGATGGGAAACGGTGGTGGGGATGGAAAAGCGGGATGGGCATGGTACAAAATAGAGCAGACAAGGTGCGGGAGGGGCAAGCATAAAGGAAAATGAGTGCATAACATGTCGGATGCGATCATACCAGCACTAAAGCACCGGATCCCATCAGAACTCCGAAGTTAAGCGTGCTTGGGCGAGAGTAGTACTAGGATGGGTGACCTCCTGGGAAGTCCTCGTGTTGCATCCCTTTTTTTTGCGTCTGGCGGCGACATTCATAGTGAAGTTACGACGATATTTTTTTATGGGCACTCGTGCTCGGCTATTTCTGATGGGAAACGGTGGTGGGGATGGAAAAGCGGGATGGGCATGGTACAAAATAGAGCAGACAAGGTGCGGGAGGGGCAAGCATAAAGGAAAATGAGTGCATAACATGTCGGATGCGATCATACCAGCACTAAAGCACCGGATCCCATCAGAACTCCGAAGTTAAGCGTGCTTGGGCGAGAGTAGTACTAGGATGGGTGACCTCCTGGGAAGTCCTCGTGTTGCATCCCTTTTTTTTGCGTCTGGCGGCGACATTCATAGTGAAGTTACGACGATATTTTTTTATGGGCACTCGTGCTCGGCTATTTCTGATGGGAAACGGTGGTGGGGATGGAAAAGCGGGATGGGCATGGTACAAAATAGAGCAGACAAGGTGCGGGAGGGGCAAGCATAAAGGAAAATGAGTGCATAACATGTCGGATGCGATCATACCAGCACTAAAGCACCGGATCCCATCAGAACTCCGAAGTTAAGCGTGCTTGGGCGAGAGTAGTACTAGGATGGGTGACCTCCTGGGAAGTCCTCGTGTTGCATCCCTTTTTTTTGCGTCTGGCGGCGACATTCATAGTGAAGTTACGACGATATTTTTTTATGGGCACTCGTGCTCGGCTATTTCTGATGGGAAACGGTGGTGGGGATGGAAAAGCGGGATGGGCATGGTACAAAATAGAGCAGACAAGGTGCGGGAGGGGCAAGCATAAAGGAAAATGAGTGCATAACATGTCGGATGCGATCATACCAGCACTAAAGCACCGGATCCCATCAGAACTCCGAAGTTAAGCGTGCTTGGGCGAGAGTAGTACTAGGATGGGTGACCTCCTGGGAAGTCCTCGTGTTGCATCCCTTTTTTTTGCGTCTGGCGGCGACATTCATAGTGAAGTTACGACGATATTTTTTTATGGGCACTCGTGCTCGGCTATTTCTGATGGGAAACGGTGGTGGGGATGGAAAAGCGGGATGGGCATGGTACAAAATAGAGCAGACAAGGTGCGGGAGGGGCAAGCATAAAGGAAAATGAGTGCATAACATGTCGGATGCGATCATACCAGCACTAAAGCACCGGATCCCATCAGAACTCCGAAGTTAAGCGTGCTTGGGCGAGAGTAGTACTAGGATGGGTGACCTCCTGGGAAGTCCTCGTGTTGCATCCCTTTTTTTTGCGTCTGGCGGCGACATTCATAGTGAAGTTACGACGATATTTTTTTATGGGCACTCGTGCTCGGCTATTTCTGATGGGAAACGGTGGTGGGGATGGAAAAGCGGGATGGGCATGGTACAAAATAGAGCAGACAAGGTGCGGGAGGGGCAAGCATAAAGGAAAATGAGTGCATAACATGTCGGATGCGATCATACCAGCACTAAAGCACCGGATCCCATCAGAACTCCGAAGTTAAGCGTGCTTGGGCGAGAGTAGTACTAGGATGGGTGACCTCCTGGGAAGTCCTCGTGTTGCATCCCTTTTTTTTGCGTCTGGCGGCGACATTCATAGTGAAGTTACGACGATATTTTTTTATGGGCACTCGTGCTCGGCTATTTCTGATGGGAAACGGTGGTGGGGATGGAAAAGCGGGATGGGCATGGTACAAAATAGAGCAGACAAGGTGCGGGAGGGGCAAGCATAAAGGAAAATGAGTGCATAACATGTCGGATGCGATCATACCAGCACTAAAGCACCGGATCCCATCAGAACTCCGAAGTTAAGCGTGCTTGGGCGAGAGTAGTACTAGGATGGGTGACCTCCTGGGAAGTCCTCGTGTTGCATCCCTTTTTTTTGCGTCTGGCGGCGACATTCATAGTGAAGTTACGACGATATTTTTTTATGGGCACTCGTGCTCGGCTATTTCTGATGGGAAACGGTGGTGGGGATGGAAAAGCGGGATGGGCATGGTACAAAATAGAGCAGACAAGGTGCGGGAGGGGCAAGCATAAAGGAAAATGAGTGCATAACATGTCGGATGCGATCATACCAGCACTAAAGCACCGGATCCCATCAGAACTCCGAAGTTAAGCGTGCTTGGGCGAGAGTAGTACTAGGATGGGTGACCTCCTGGGAAGTCCTCGTGTTGCATCCCTTTTTTTTGCGTCTGGCGGCGACATTCATAGTGAAGTTACGACGATATTTTTTTATGGGCACTCGTGCTCGGCTATTTCTGATGGGAAACGGTGGTGGGGATGGAAAAGCGGGATGGGCATGGTACAAAATAGAGCAGACAAGGTGCGGGAGGGGCAAGCATAAAGGAAAATGAGTGCATAACATGTCGGATGCGATCATACCAGCACTAAAGCACCGGATCCCATCAGAACTCCGAAGTTAAGCGTGCTTGGGCGAGAGTAGTACTAGGATGGGTGACCTCCTGGGAAGTCCTCGTGTTGCATCCCTTTTTTTTGCGTCTGGCGGCGACATTCATAGTGAAGTTACGACGATATTTTTTTATGGGCACTCGTGCTCGGCTATTTCTGATGGGAAACGGTGGTGGGGATGGA
Source organism: Lolium multiflorum (assembly GCA_030979885.1). Lineage (NCBI taxonomy): Eukaryota > Viridiplantae > Streptophyta > Magnoliopsida > Poales > Poaceae > Lolium > Lolium multiflorum. The sequence goes on along the minus strand of JAUUTY010000687.1, from coordinate 70,229 downwards.
AAAGCGGGATGGGCATGGTACAAAATAGAGCAGACAAGGTGCGGGAGGGGCAAGCATAAAGGAAAATGAGTGCATAACATGTCGGATGCGATCATACCAGCACTAAAGCACCGGATCCCATCAGAACTCCGAAGTTAAGCGTGCTTGGGCGAGAGTAGTACTAGGATGGGTGACCTCCTGGGAAGTCCTCGTGTTGCATCCCTTTTTTTTGCATCTGGCGGCGACATTCATAGTGAAGTTACGACGATATTTTTTTATGGGCACTCGTGCTCGGCTATTTCTGATGGGAAACGGTGGTGGGGATGGAAAAGCGGGATGGGCATGGTACAAAATAGAGCAGACAAGGTGCGGGAGGGGCAAGCATAAAGGAAAATGAGTGCATAACATGTCGGATGCGATCATACCAGCACTAAAGCACCGGATCCCATCAGAACTCCGAAGTTAAGCGTGCTTGGGCGAGAGTAGTACTAGGATGGGTGACCTCCTGGGAAGTCCTCGTGTTGCATCCCTTTTTTTTGCGTCTGGCGGCGACATTCATAGTGAAGTTACGACGATATTTTTTTATGGGCACTCGTGCTCGGCTATTTCTGATGGGAAACGGTGGTGGGGATGGAAAAGCGGGATGGGCATGGTACAAAATAGAGCAGACAAGGTGCGGGAGGGGCAAGCATAAAGGAAAATGAGTGCATAACATGTCGGATGCGATCATACCAGCACTAAAGCACCGGATCCCATCAGAACTCCGAAGTTAAGCGTGCTTGGGCGAGAGTAGTACTAGGATGGGTGACCTCCTGGGAAGTCCTCGTGTTGCATCCCTTTTTTTTGCGTCTGGCGGCGACATTCATAGTGAAGTTACGACGATATTTTTTTATGGGCACTCGTGCTCGGCTATTTCTGATGGGAAACGGTGGTGGGGATGGAAAAGCGGGATGGGCATGGTACAAAATAGAGCAGACAAGGTGCGGGAGGGGCAAGCATAAAGGAAAATGAGTGCATAACATGTCGGATGCGATCATACCAGCACTAAAGCACCGGATCCCATCAGAACTCCGAAGTTAAGCGTGCTTGGGCGAGAGTAGTACTAGGATGGGTGACCTCCTGGGAAGTCCTCGTGTTGCATCCCTTTTTTTTGCGTCTGGCGGCGACATTCATAGTGAAGTTACGACGATATTTTTTTATGGGCACTCGTGCTCGGCTATTTCTGATGGGAAACGGTGGTGGGGATGGAAAAGCGGGATGGGCATGGTACAAAATAGAGCAGACAAGGTGCGGGAGGGGCAAGCATAAAGGAAAATGAGTGCATAACATGTCGGATGCGATCATACCAGCACTAAAGCACCGGATCCCATCAGAACTCCGAAGTTAAGCGTGCTTGGGCGAGAGTAGTACTAGGATGGGTGACCTCCTGGGAAGTCCTCGTGTTGCATCCCTTTTTTTTGCGTCTGGCGGCGACATTCATAGTGAAGTTACGACGATATTTTTTTATGGGCACTCGTGCTCGGCTATTTCTGATGGGAAACGGTGGTGGGGATGGAAAAGCGGGATGGGCATGGTACAAAATAGAGCAGACAAGGTGCGGGAGGGGCAAGCATAAAGGAAAATGAGTGCATAACATGTCGGATGCGATCATACCAGCACTAAAGCACCGGATCCCATCAGAACTCCGAAGTTAAGCGTGCTTGGGCGAGAGTAGTACTAGGATGGGTGACCTCCTGGGAAGTCCTCGTGTTGCATCCCTTTTTTTTGCGTCTGGCGGCGACATTCATAGTGAAGTTACGACGATATTTTTTTATGGGCACTCGTGCTCGGCTATTTCTGATGGGAAACGGTGGTGGGGATGGAAAAGCGGGATGGGCATGGTACAAAATAGAGCAGACAAGGTGCGGGAGGGGCAAGCATAAAGGAAAATGAGTGCATAACATGTCGGATGCGATCATACCAGCACTAAAGCACCGGATCCCATCAGAACTCCGAAGTTAAGCGTGCTTGGGCGAGAGTAGTACTAGGATGGGTGACCTCCTGGGAAGTCCTCGTGTTGCATCCCTTTTTTTTGCGTCTGGCGGCGACATTCATAGTGAAGTTACGACGATATTTTTTTATGGGCACTCGTGCTCGGCTATTTCTGATGGGAAACGGTGGTGGGGATGGAAAAGCGGGATGGGCATGGTACAAAATAGAGCAGACAAGGTGCGGGAGGGGCAAGCATAAAGGAAAATGAGTGCATAACATGTCGGATGCGATCATACCAGCACTAAAGCACCGGATCCCATCAGAACTCCGAAGTTAAGCGTGCTTGGGCGAGAGTAGTACTAGGATGGGTGACCTCCTGGGAAGTCCTCGTGTTGCATCCCTTTTTTTTGCGTCTGGCGGCGACATTCATAGTGAAGTTACGACGATATTTTTTTATGGGCACTCGTGCTCGGCTATTTCTGATGGGAAACGGTGGTGGGGATGGAAAAGCGGGATGGGCATGGTACAAAATAGAGCAGACAAGGTGCGGGAGGGGCAAGCATAAAGGAAAATGAGTGCATAACATGTCGGATGCGATCATACCAGCACTAAAGCACCGGATCCCATCAGAACTCCGAAGTTAAGCGTGCTTGGGCGAGAGTAGTACTAGGATGGGTGACCTCCTGGGAAGTCCTCGTGTTGCATCCCTTTTTTTTGCGTCTGGCGGCGACATTCATAGTGAAGTTACGACGATATTTTTTTATGGGCACTCGTGCTCGGCTATTTCTGATGGGAAACGGTGGTGGGGATGGAAAAGCGGGATGGGCATGGTACAAAATAGAGCAGACAAGGTGCGGGAGGGGCAAGCATAAAGGAAAATGAGTGCATAACATGTCGGATGCGATCATACCAGCACTAAAGCACCGGATCCCATCAGAACTCCGAAGTTAAGCGTGCTTGGGCGAGAGTAGTACTAGGATGGGTGACCTCCTGGGAAGTCCTCGTGTTGCATCCCTTTTTTTTGCGTCTGGCGGCGACATTCATAGTGAAGTTACGACGATATTTTTTTATGGGCACTCGTGCTCGGCTATTTCTGATGGGAAACGGTGGTGGGGATGGAAAAGCGGGATGGGCATGGTACAAAATAGAGCAGACAAGGTGCGGGAGGGGCAAGCATAAAGGAAAATGAGTGCATAACATGTCGGATGCGATCATACCAGCACTAAAGCACCGGATCCCATCAGAACTCCGAAGTTAAGCGTGCTTGGGCGAGAGTAGTACTAGGATGGGTGACCTCCTGGGAAGTCCTCGTGTTGCATCCCTTTTTTTTGCGTCTGGCGGCGACATTCATAGTGAAGTTACGACGATATTTTTTTATGGGCACTCGTGCTCGGCTATTTCTGATGGGAAACGGTGGTGGGGATGGAAAAGCGGGATGGGCATGGTACAAAATAGAGCAGACAAGGTGCGGGAGGGGCAAGCATAAAGGAAAATGAGTGCATAACATGTCGGATGCGATCATACCAGCACTAAAGCACCGGATCCCATCAGAACTCCGAAGTTAAGCGTGCTTGGGCGAGAGTAGTACTAGGATGGGTGACCTCCTGGGAAGTCCTCGTGTTGCATCCCTTTTTTTTGCGTCTGGCGGCGACATTCATAGTGAAGTTACGACGATATTTTTTTATGGGCACTCGTGCTCGGCTATTTCTGATGGGAAACGGTGGTGGGGATGGAAAAGCGGGATGGGCATGGTACAAAATAGAGCAGACAAGGTGCGGGAGGGGCAAGCATAAAGGAAAATGAGTGCATAACATGTCGGATGCGATCATACCAGCACTAAAGCACCGGATCCCATCAGAACTCCGAAGTTAAGCGTGCTTGGGCGAGAGTAGTACTAGGATGGGTGACCTCCTGGGAAGTCCTCGTGTTGCATCCCTTTTTTTTGCGTCTGGCGGCGACATTCATAGTGAAGTTACGACGATATTTTTTTATGGGCACTCGTGCTCGGCTATTTCTGATGGGAAACGGTGGTGGGGATGGAAAAGCGGGATGGGCATGGTACAAAATAGAGCAGACAAGGTGCGGGAGGGGCAAGCATAAAGGAAAATGAGTGCATAACATGTCGGATGCGATCATACCAGCACTAAAGCACCGGATCCCATCAGAACTCCGAAGTTAAGCGTGCTTGGGCGAGAGTAGTACTAGGATGGGTGACCTCCTGGGAAGTCCTCGTGTTGCATCCCTTTTTTTTGCGTCTGGCGGCGACATTCATAGTGAAGTTACGACGATATTTTTTTATGGGCACTCGTGCTCGGCTATTTCTGATGGGAAACGGTGGTGGGGATGGAAAAGCGGGATGGGCATGGTACAAAATAGAGCAGACAAGGTGCGGGAGGGGCAAGCATAAAGGAAAATGAGTGCATAACATGTCGGATGCGATCATACCAGCACTAAAGCACCGGATCCCATCAGAACTCCGAAGTTAAGCGTGCTTGGGCGAGAGTAGTACTAGGATGGGTGACCTCCTGGGAAGTCCTCGTGTTGCATCCCTTTTTTTTGCGTCTGGCGGCGACATTCATAGTGAAGTTACGACGATATTTTTTTATGGGCACTCGTGCTCGGCTATTTCTGATGGGAAACGGTGGTGGGGATGGAAAAGCGGGATGGGCATGGTACAAAATAGAGCAGACAAGGTGCGGGAGGGGCAAGCATAAAGGAAAATGAGTGCATAACATGTCGGATGCGATCATACCAGCACTAAAGCACCGGATCCCATCAGAACTCCGAAGTTAAGCGTGCTTGGGCGAGAGTAGTACTAGGATGGGTGACCTCCTGGGAAGTCCTCGTGTTGCATCCCTTTTTTTTGCGTCTGGCGGCGACATTCATAGTGAAGTTACGACGATATTTTTTTATGGGCACTCGTGCTCGGCTATTTCTGATGGGAAACGGTGGTGGGGATGGAAAAGCGGGATGGGCATGGTACAAAATAGAGCAGACAAGGTGCGGGAGGGGCAAGCATAAAGGAAAATGAGTGCATAACATGTCGGATGCGATCATACCAGCACTAAAGCACCGGATCCCATCAGAACTCCGAAGTTAAGCGTGCTTGGGCGAGAGTAGTACTAGGATGGGTGACCTCCTGGGAAGTCCTCGTGTTGCATCCCTTTTTTTTGCATCTGGCGGCGACATTCATAGTGAAGTTACGACGATATTTTTTTATGGGCACTCGTGCTCGGCTATTTCTGATGGGAAACGGTGGTGGGGATGGAAAAGCGGGATGGGCATGGTACAAAATAGAGCAGACAAGGTGCGGGAGGGGCAAGCATAAAGGAAAATGAGTGCATAACATGTCGGATGCGATCATACCAGCACTAAAGCACCGGATCCCATCAGAACTCCGAAGTTAAGCGTGCTTGGGCGAGAGTAGTACTAGGATGGGTGACCTCCTGGGAAGTCCTCGTGTTGCATCCCTTTTTTTTGCGTCTGGCGGCGACATTCATAGTGAAGTTACGACGATATTTTTTTATGGGCACTCGTGCTCGGCTATTTCTGATGGGAAACGGTGGTGGGGATGGAAAAGCGGGATGGGCATGGTACAAAATAGAGCAGACAAGGTGCGGGAGGGGCAAGCATAAAGGAAAATGAGTGCATAACATGTCGGATGCGATCATACCAGCACTAAAGCACCGGATCCCATCAGAACTCCGAAGTTAAGCGTGCTTGGGCGAGAGTAGTACTAGGATGGGTGACCTCCTGGGAAGTCCTCGTGTTGCATCCCTTTTTTTTGCGTCTGGCGGCGACATTCATAGTGAAGTTACGACGATATTTTTTTATGGGCACTCGTGCTCGGCTATTTCTGATGGGAAACGGTGGTGGGGATGGAAAAGCGGGATGGGCATGGTACAAAATAGAGCAGACAAGGTGCGGGAGGGGCAAGCATAAAGGAAAATGAGTGCATAACATGTCGGATGCGATCATACCAGCACTAAAGCACCGGATCCCATCAGAACTCCGAAGTTAAGCGTGCTTGGGCGAGAGTAGTACTAGGATGGGTGACCTCCTGGGAAGTCCTCGTGTTGCATCCCTTTTTTTTGCGTCTGGCGGCGACATTCATAGTGAAGTTACGACGATATTTTTTTATGGGCACTCGTGCTCGGCTATTTCTGATGGGAAACGGTGGTGGGGATGGAAAAGCGGGATGGGCATGGTACAAAATAGAGCAGACAAGGTGCGGGAGGGGCAAGCATAAAGGAAAATGAGTGCATAACATGTCGGATGCGATCATACCAGCACTAAAGCACCGGATCCCATCAGAACTCCGAAGTTAAGCGTGCTTGGGCGAGAGTAGTACTAGGATGGGTGACCTCCTGGGAAGTCCTCGTGTTGCATCCCTTTTTTTTGCATCTGGCGGCGACATTCATAGTGAAGTTACGACGATATTTTTTTATGGGCACTCGTGCTCGGCTATTTCTGATGGGAAACGGTGGTGGGGATGGAAAAGCGGGATGGGCATGGTACAAAATAGAGCAGACAAGGTGCGGGAGGGGCAAGCATAAAGGAAAATGAGTGCATAACATGTCGGATGCGATCATACCAGCACTAAAGCACCGGATCCCATCAGAACTCCGAAGTTAAGCGTGCTTGGGCGAGAGTAGTACTAGGATGGGTGACCTCCTGGGAAGTCCTCGTGTTGCATCCCTTTTTTTTGCGTCTGGCGGCGACATTCATAGTGAAGTTACGACGATATTTTTTTATGGGCACTCGTGCTCGGCTATTTCTGATGGGAAACGGTGGTGGGGATGGAAAAGCGGGATGGGCATGGTACAAAATAGAGCAGACAAGGTGCGGGAGGGGCAAGCATAAAGGAAAATGAGTGCATAACATGTCGGATGCGATCATACCAGCACTAAAGCACCGGATCCCATCAGAACTCCGAAGTTAAGCGTGCTTGGGCGAGAGTAGTACTAGGATGGGTGACCTCCTGGGAAGTCCTCGTGTTGCATCCCTTTTTTTTGCGTCTGGCGGCGACATTCATAGTGAAGTTACGACGATATTTTTTTATGGGCACTCGTGCTCGGCTATTTCTGATGGGAAACGGTGGTGGGGATGGAAAAGCGGGATGGGCATGGTACAAAATAGAGCAGACAAGGTGCGGGAGGGGCAAGCATAAAGGAAAATGAGTGCATAACATGTCGGATGCGATCATACCAGCACTAAAGCACCGGATCCCATCAGAACTCCGAAGTTAAGCGTGCTTGGGCGAGAGTAGTACTAGGATGGGTGACCTCCTGGGAAGTCCTCGTGTTGCATCCCTTTTTTTTGCGTCTGGCGGCGACATTCATAGTGAAGTTACGACGATATTTTTTTATGGGCACTCGTGCTCGGCTATTTCTGATGGGAAACGGTGGTGGGGATGGAAAAGCGGGATGGGCATGGTACAAAATAGAGCAGACAAGGTGCGGGAGGGGCAAGCATAAAGGAAAATGAGTGCATAACATGTCGGATGCGATCATACCAGCACTAAAGCACCGGATCCCATCAGAACTCCGAAGTTAAGCGTGCTTGGGCGAGAGTAGTACTAGGATGGGTGACCTCCTGGGAAGTCCTCGTGTTGCATCCCTTTTTTTTGCGTCTGGCGGCGACATTCATAGTGAAGTTACGACGATATTTTTTTATGGGCACTCGTGCTCGGCTATTTCTGATGGGAAACGGTGGTGGGGATGGAAAAGCGGGATGGGCATGGTACAAAATAGAGCAGACAAGGTGCGGGAGGGGCAAGCATAAAGGAAAATGAGTGCATAACATGTCGGATGCGATCATACCAGCACTAAAGCACCGGATCCCATCAGAACTCCGAAGTTAAGCGTGCTTGGGCGAGAGTAGTACTAGGATGGGTGACCTCCTGGGAAGTCCTCGTGTTGCATCCCTTTTTTTTGCGTCTGGCGGCGACATTCATAGTGAAGTTACGACGATATTTTTTTATGGGCACTCGTGCTCGGCTATTTCTGATGGGAAACGGTGGTGGGGATGGAAAAGCGGGATGGGCATGGTACAAAATAGAGCAGACAAGGTGCGGGAGGGGCAAGCATAAAGGAAAATGAGTGCATAACATGTCGGATGCGATCATACCAGCACTAAAGCACCGGATCCCATCAGAACTCCGAAGTTAAGCGTGCTTGGGCGAGAGTAGTACTAGGATGGGTGACCTCCTGGGAAGTCCTCGTGTTGCATCCCTTTTTTTTGCATCTGGCGGCGACATTCATAGTGAAGTTACGACGATATTTTTTTATGGGCACTCGTGCTCGGCTATTTCTGATGGGAAACGGTGGTGGGGATGGAAAAGCGGGATGGGCATGGTACAAAATAGAGCAGACAAGGTGCGGGAGGGGCAAGCATAAAGGAAAATGAGTGCATAACATGTCGGATGCGATCATACCAGCACTAAAGCACCGGATCCCATCAGAACTCCGAAGTTAAGCGTGCTTGGGCGAGAGTAGTACTAGGATGGGTGACCTCCTGGGAAGTCCTCGTGTTGCATCCCTTTTTTTTGCGTCTGGCGGCGACATTCATAGTGAAGTTACGACGATATTTTTTTATGGGCACTCGTGCTCGGCTATTTCTGATGGGAAACGGTGGTGGGGATGGAAAAGCGGGATGGGCATGGTACAAAATAGAGCAGACAAGGTGCGGGAGGGGCAAGCATAAAGGAAAATGAGTGCATAACATGTCGGATGCGATCATACCAGCACTAAAGCACCGGATCCCATCAGAACTCCGAAGTTAAGCGTGCTTGGGCGAGAGTAGTACTAGGATGGGTGACCTCCTGGGAAGTCCTCGTGTTGCATCCCTTTTTTTTGCGTCTGGCGGCGACATTCATAGTGAAGTTACGACGATATTTTTTTATGGGCACTCGTGCTCGGCTATTTCTGATGGGAAACGGTGGTGGGGATGGAAAAGCGGGATGGGCATGGTACAAAATAGAGCAGACAAGGTGCGGGAGGGGCAAGCATAAAGGAAAATGAGTGCATAACATGTCGGATGCGATCATACCAGCACTAAAGCACCGGATCCCATCAGAACTCCGAAGTTAAGCGTGCTTGGGCGAGAGTAGTACTAGGATGGGTGACCTCCTGGGAAGTCCTCGTGTTGCATCCCTTTTTTTTGCGTCTGGCGGCGACATTCATAGTGAAGTTACGACGATATTTTTTTATGGGCACTCGTGCTCGGCTATTTCTGATGGGAAACGGTGGTGGGGATGGAAAAGCGGGATGGGCATGGTACAAAATAGAGCAGACAAGGTGCGGGAGGGGCAAGCATAAAGGAAAATGAGTGCATAACATGTCGGATGCGATCATACCAGCACTAAAGCACCGGATCCCATCAGAACTCCGAAGTTAAGCGTGCTTGGGCGAGAGTAGTACTAGGATGGGTGACCTCCTGGGAAGTCCTCGTGTTGCATCCCTTTTTTTTGCGTCTGGCGGCGACATTCATAGTGAAGTTACGACGATATTTTTTTATGGGCACTCGTGCTCGGCTATTTCTGATGGGAAACGGTGGTGGGGATGGAAAAGCGGGATGGGCATGGTACAAAATAGAGCAGACAAGGTGCGGGAGGGGCAAGCATAAAGGAAAATGAGTGCATAACATGTCGGATGCGATCATACCAGCACTAAAGCACCGGATCCCATCAGAACTCCGAAGTTAAGCGTGCTTGGGCGAGAGTAGTACTAGGATGGGTGACCTCCTGGGAAGTCCTCGTGTTGCATCCCTTTTTTTTGCGTCTGGCGGCGACATTCATAGTGAAGTTACGACGATATTTTTTTATGGGCACTCGTGCTCGGCTATTTCTGATGGGAAACGGTGGTGGGGATGGAAAAGCGGGATGGGCATGGTACAAAATAGAGCAGACAAGGTGCGGGAGGGGCAAGCATAAAGGAAAATGAGTGCATAACATGTCGGATGCGATCATACCAGCACTAAAGCACCGGATCCCATCAGAACTCCGAAGTTAAGCGTGCTTGGGCGAGAGTAGTACTAGGATGGGTGACCTCCTGGGAAGTCCTCGTGTTGCATCCCTTTTTTTTGCATCTGGCGGCGACATTCATAGTGAAGTTACGACGATATTTTTTTATGGGCACTCGTGCTCGGCTATTTCTGATGGGAAACGGTGGTGGGGATGGAAAAGCGGGATGGGCATGGTACAAAATAGAGCAGACAAGGTGCGGGAGGGGCAAGCATAAAGGAAAATGAGTGCATAACATGTCGGATGCGATCATACCAGCACTAAAGCACCGGATCCCATCAGAACTCCGAAGTTAAGCGTGCTTGGGCGAGAGTAGTACTAGGATGGGTGACCTCCTGGGAAGTCCTCGTGTTGCATCCCTTTTTTTTGCATCTGGCGGCGACATTCATAGTGAAGTTACGACGATATTTTTTTATGGGCACTCGTGCTCGGCTATTTCTGATGGGAAACGGTGGTGGGGATGGAAAAGCGGGATGGGCATGGTACAAAATAGAGCAGACAAGGTGCGGGAGGGGCAAGCATAAAGGAAAATGAGTGCATAACATGTCGGATGCGATCATACCAGCACTAAAGCACCGGATCCCATCAGAACTCCGAAGTTAAGCGTGCTTGGGCGAGAGTAGTACTAGGATGGGTGACCTCCTGGGAAGTCCTCGTGTTGCATCCCTTTTTTTTGCGTCTGGCGGCGACATTCATAGTGAAGTTACGACGATATTTTTTTATGGGCACTCGTGCTCGGCTATTTCTGATGGGAAACGGTGGTGGGGATGGAAAAGCGGGATGGGCATGGTACAAAATAGAGCAGACAAGGTGCGGGAGGGGCAAGCATAAAGGAAAATGAGTGCATAACATGTCGGATGCGATCATACCAGCACTAAAGCACCGGATCCCATCAGAACTCCGAAGTTAAGCGTGCTTGGGCGAGAGTAGTACTAGGATGGGTGACCTCCTGGGAAGTCCTCGTGTTGCATCCCTTTTTTTTGCGTCTGGCGGCGACATTCATAGTGAAGTTACGACGATATTTTTTTATGGGCACTCGTGCTCGGCTATTTCTGATGGGAAACGGTGGTGGGGATGGAAAAGCGGGATGGGCATGGTACAAAATAGAGCAGACAAGGTGCGGGAGGGGCAAGCATAAAGGAAAATGAGTGCATAACATGTCGGATGCGATCATACCAGCACTAAAGCACCGGATCCCATCAGAACTCCGAAGTTAAGCGTGCTTGGGCGAGAGTAGTACTAGGATGGGTGACCTCCTGGGAAGTCCTCGTGTTGCATCCCTTTTTTTTGCGTCTGGCGGCGACATTCATAGTGAAGTTACGACGATATTTTTTTATGGGCACTCGTGCTCGGCTATTTCTGATGGGAAACGGTGGTGGGGATGGAAAAGCGGGATGGGCATGGTACAAAATAGAGCAGACAAGGTGCGGGAGGGGCAAGCATAAAGGAAAATGAGTGCATAACATGTCGGATGCGATCATACCAGCACTAAAGCACCGGATCCCATCAGAACTCCGAAGTTAAGCGTGCTTGGGCGAGAGTAGTACTAGGATGGGTGACCTCCTGGGAAGTCCTCGTGTTGCATCCCTTTTTTTTGCGTCTGGCGGCGACATTCATAGTGAAGTTACGACGATATTTTTTTATGGGCACTCGTGCTCGGCTATTTCTGATGGGAAACGGTGGTGGGGATGGAAAAGCGGGATGGGCATGGTACAAAATAGAGCAGACAAGGTGCGGGAGGGGCAAGCATAAAGGAAAATGAGTGCATAACATGTCGGATGCGATCATACCAGCACTAAAGCACCGGATCCCATCAGAACTCCGAAGTTAAGCGTGCTTGGGCGAGAGTAGTACTAGGATGGGTGACCTCCTGGGAAGTCCTCGTGTTGCATCCCTTTTTTTTGCATCTGGCGGCGACATTCATAGTGAAGTTACGACGATATTTTTTTATGGGCACTCGTGCTCGGCTATTTCTGATGGGAAACGGTGGTGGGGATGGAAAAGCGGGATGGGCATGGTACAAAATAGAGCAGACAAGGTGCGGGAGGGGCAAGCATAAAGGAAAATGAGTGCATAACATGTCGGATGCGATCATACCAGCACTAAAGCACCGGATCCCATCAGAACTCCGAAGTTAAGCGTGCTTGGGCGAGAGTAGTACTAGGATGGGTGACCTCCTGGGAAGTCCTCGTGTTGCATCCCTTTTTTTTGCATCTGGCGGCGACATTCATAGTGAAGTTACGACGATATTTTTTTATGGGCACTCGTGCTCGGCTATTTCTGATGGGAAACGGTGGTGGGGATGGAAAAGCGGGATGGGCATGGTACAAAATAGAGCAGACAAGGTGCGGGAGGGGCAAGCATAAAGGAAAATGAGTGCATAACATGTCGGATGCGATCATACCAGCACTAAAGCACCGGATCCCATCAGAACTCCGAAGTTAAGCGTGCTTGGGCGAGAGTAGTACTAGGATGGGTGACCTCCTGGGAAGTCCTCGTGTTGCATCCCTTTTTTTTGCATCTGGCGGCGACATTCATAGTGAAGTTACGACGATATTTTTTTATGGGCACTCGTGCTCGGCTATTTCTGATGGGAAACGGTGGTGGGGATGGAAAAGCGGGATGGGCATGGTACAAAATAGAGCAGACAAGGTGCGGGAGGGGCAAGCATAAAGGAAAATGAGTGCATAACATGTCGGATGCGATCATACCAGCACTAAAGCACCGGATCCCATCAGAACTCCGAAGTTAAGCGTGCTTGGGCGAGAGTAGTACTAGGATGGGTGACCTCCTGGGAAGTCCTCGTGTTGCATCCCTTTTTTTTGCATCTGGCGGCGACATTCATAGTGAAGTTACGACGATATTTTTTTATGGGCACTCGTGCTCGGCTATTTCTGATGGGAAACGGTGGTGGGGATGGAAAAGCGGGATGGGCATGGTACAAAATAGAGCAGACAAGGTGCGGGAGGGGCAAGCATAAAGGAAAATGAGTGCATAACATGTCGGATGCGATCATACCAGCACTAAAGCACCGGATCCCATCAGAACTCCGAAGTTAAGCGTGCTTGGGCGAGAGTAGTACTAGGATGGGTGACCTCCTGGGAAGTCCTCGTGTTGCATCCCTTTTTTTTGCGTCTGGCGGCGACATTCATAGTGAAGTTACGACGATATTTTTTTATGGGCACTCGTGCTCGGCTATTTCTGATGGGAAACGGTGGTGGGGATGGAAAAGCGGGATGGGCATGGTACAAAATAGAGCAGACAAGGTGCGGGAGGGGCAAGCATAAAGGAAAATGAGTGCATAACATGTCGGATGCGATCATACCAGCACTAAAGCACCGGATCCCATCAGAACTCCGAAGTTAAGCGTGCTTGGGCGAGAGTAGTACTAGGATGGGTGACCTCCTGGGAAGTCCTCGTGTTGCATCCCTTTTTTTTGCATCTGGCGGCGACATTCATAGTGAAGTTACGACGATATTTTTTTATGGGCACTCGTGCTCGGCTATTTCTGATGGGAAACGGTGGTGGGGATGGAAAAGCGGGATGGGCATGGTACAAAATAGAGCAGACAAGGTGCGGGAGGGGCAAGCATAAAGGAAAATGAGTGCATAACATGTCGGATGCGATCATACCAGCACTAAAGCACCGGATCCCATCAGAACTCCGAAGTTAAGCGTGCTTGGGCGAGAGTAGTACTAGGATGGGTGACCTCCTGGGAAGTCCTCGTGTTGCATCCCTTTTTTTTGCGTCTGGCGGCGACATTCATAGTGAAGTTACGACGATATTTTTTTATGGGCACTCGTGCTCGGCTATTTCTGATGGGAAACGGTGGTGGGGATGGAAAAGCGGGATGGGCATGGTACAAAATAGAGCAGACAAGGTGCGGGAGGGGCAAGCATAAAGGAAAATGAGTGCATAACATGTCGGATGCGATCATACCAGCACTAAAGCACCGGATCCCATCAGAACTCCGAAGTTAAGCGTGCTTGGGCGAGAGTAGTACTAGGATGGGTGACCTCCTGGGAAGTCCTCGTGTTGCATCCCTTTTTTTTGCGTCTGGCGGCGACATTCATAGTGAAGTTACGACGATATTTTTTTATGGGCACTCGTGCTCGGCTATTTCTGATGGGAAACGGTGGTGGGGATGGAAAAGCGGGATGGGCATGGTACAAAATAGAGCAGACAAGGTGCGGGAGGGGCAAGCATAAAGGAAAATGAGTGCATAACATGTCGGATGCGATCATACCAGCACTAAAGCACCGGATCCCATCAGAACTCCGAAGTTAAGCGTGCTTGGGCGAGAGTAGTACTAGGATGGGTGACCTCCTGGGAAGTCCTCGTGTTGCATCCCTTTTTTTTGCATCTGGCGGCGACATTCATAGTGAAGTTACGACGATATTTTTTTATGGGCACTCGTGCTCGGCTATTTCTGATGGGAAACGGTGGTGGGGATGGAAAAGCGGGATGGGCATGGTACAAAATAGAGCAGACAAGGTGCGGGAGGGGCAAGCATAAAGGAAAATGAGTGCATAACATGTCGGATGCGATCATACCAGCACTAAAGCACCGGATCCCATCAGAACTCCGAAGTTAAGCGTGCTTGGGCGAGAGTAGTACTAGGATGGGTGACCTCCTGGGAAGTCCTCGTGTTGCATCCCTTTTTTTTGCGTCTGGCGGCGACATTCATAGTGAAGTTACGACGATATTTTTTTATGGGCACTCGTGCTCGGCTATTTCTGATGGGAAACGGTGGTGGGGATGGAAAAGCGGGATGGGCATGGTACAAAATAGAGCAGACAAGGTGCGGGAGGGGCAAGCATAAAGGAAAATGAGTGCATAACATGTCGGATGCGATCATACCAGCACTAAAGCACCGGATCCCATCAGAACTCCGAAGTTAAGCGTGCTTGGGCGAGAGTAGTACTAGGATGGGTGACCTCCTGGGAAGTCCTCGTGTTGCATCCCTTTTTTTTGCGTCTGGCGGCGACATTCATAGTGAAGTTACGACGATATTTTTTTATGGGCACTCGTGCTCGGCTATTTCTGATGGGAAACGGTGGTGGGGATGGAAAAGCGGGATGGGCATGGTACAAAATAGAGCAGACAAGGTGCGGGAGGGGCAAGCATAAAGGAAAATGAGTGCATAACATGTCGGATGCGATCATACCAGCACTAAAGCACCGGATCCCATCAGAACTCCGAAGTTAAGCGTGCTTGGGCGAGAGTAGTACTAGGATGGGTGACCTCCTGGGAAGTCCTCGTGTTGCATCCCTTTTTTTTGCATCTGGCGGCGACATTCATAGTGAAGTTACGACGATATTTTTTTATGGGCACTCGTGCTCGGCTATTTCTGATGGGAAACGGTGGTGGGGATGGAAAAGCGGGATGGGCATGGTACAAAATAGAGCAGACAAGGTGCGGGAGGGGCAAGCATAAAGGAAAATGAGTGCATAACATGTCGGATGCGATCATACCAGCACTAAAGCACCGGATCCCATCAGAACTCCGAAGTTAAGCGTGCTTGGGCGAGAGTAGTACTAGGATGGGTGACCTCCTGGGAAGTCCTCGTGTTGCATCCCTTTTTTTTGCATCTGGCGGCGACATTCATAGTGAAGTTACGACGATATTTTTTTATGGGCACTCGTGCTCGGCTATTTCTGATGGGAAACGGTGGTGGGGATGGAAAAGCGGGATGGGCATGGTACAAAATAGAGCAGACAAGGTGCGGGAGGGGCAAGCATAAAGGAAAATGAGTGCATAACATGTCGGATGCGATCATACCAGCACTAAAGCACCGGATCCCATCAGAACTCCGAAGTTAAGCGTGCTTGGGCGAGAGTAGTACTAGGATGGGTGACCTCCTGGGAAGTCCTCGTGTTGCATCCCTTTTTTTTGCATCTGGCGGCGACATTCATAGTGAAGTTACGACGATATTTTTTTATGGGCACTCGTGCTCGGCTATTTCTGATGGGAAACGGTGGTGGGGATGGAAAAGCGGGATGGGCATGGTACAAAATAGAGCAGACAAGGTGCGGGAGGGGCAAGCATAAAGGAAAATGAGTGCATAACATGTCGGATGCGATCATACCAGCACTAAAGCACCGGATCCCATCAGAACTCCGAAGTTAAGCGTGCTTGGGCGAGAGTAGTACTAGGATGGGTGACCTCCTGGGAAGTCCTCGTGTTGCATCCCTTTTTTTTGCGTCTGGCGGCGACATTCATAGTGAAGTTACGACGATATTTTTTTATGGGCACTCGTGCTCGGCTATTTCTGATGGGAAACGGTGGTGGGGATGGAAAAGCGGGATGGGCATGGTACAAAATAGAGCAGACAAGGTGCGGGAGGGGCAAGCATAAAGGAAAATGAGTGCATAACATGTCGGATGCGATCATACCAGCACTAAAGCACCGGATCCCATCAGAACTCCGAAGTTAAGCGTGCTTGGGCGAGAGTAGTACTAGGATGGGTGACCTCCTGGGAAGTCCTCGTGTTGCATCCCTTTTTTTTGCATCTGGCGGCGACATTCATAGTGAAGTTACGACGATATTTTTTTATGGGCACTCGTGCTCGGCTATTTCTGATGGGAAACGGTGGTGGGGATGGAAAAGCGGGATGGGCATGGTACAAAATAGAGCAGACAAGGTGCGGGAGGGGCAAGCATAAAGGAAAATGAGTGCATAACATGTCG
Source organism: Lolium multiflorum (assembly GCA_030979885.1). Taxonomy (NCBI): domain Eukaryota; kingdom Viridiplantae; phylum Streptophyta; class Magnoliopsida; order Poales; family Poaceae; genus Lolium; species Lolium multiflorum. Next base: position 53,567 of record JAUUTY010000687.1, on the reverse strand, counting down.
GATGCGATCATACCAGCACTAAAGCACCGGATCCCATCAGAACTCCGAAGTTAAGCGTGCTTGGGCGAGAGTAGTACTAGGATGGGTGACCTCCTGGGAAGTCCTCGTGTTGCATCCCTTTTTTTTGCATCTGGCGGCGACATTCATAGTGAAGTTACGACGATATTTTTTTATGGGCACTCGTGCTCGGCTATTTCTGATGGGAAACGGTGGTGGGGATGGAAAAGCGGGATGGGCATGGTACAAAATAGAGCAGACAAGGTGCGGGAGGGGCAAGCATAAAGGAAAATGAGTGCATAACATGTCGGATGCGATCATACCAGCACTAAAGCACCGGATCCCATCAGAACTCCGAAGTTAAGCGTGCTTGGGCGAGAGTAGTACTAGGATGGGTGACCTCCTGGGAAGTCCTCGTGTTGCATCCCTTTTTTTTGCATCTGGCGGCGACATTCATAGTGAAGTTACGACGATATTTTTTTATGGGCACTCGTGCTCGGCTATTTCTGATGGGAAACGGTGGTGGGGATGGAAAAGCGGGATGGGCATGGTACAAAATAGAGCAGACAAGGTGCGGGAGGGGCAAGCATAAAGGAAAATGAGTGCATAACATGTCGGATGCGATCATACCAGCACTAAAGCACCGGATCCCATCAGAACTCCGAAGTTAAGCGTGCTTGGGCGAGAGTAGTACTAGGATGGGTGACCTCCTGGGAAGTCCTCGTGTTGCATCCCTTTTTTTTGCGTCTGGCGGCGACATTCATAGTGAAGTTACGACGATATTTTTTTATGGGCACTCGTGCTCGGCTATTTCTGATGGGAAACGGTGGTGGGGATGGAAAAGCGGGATGGGCATGGTACAAAATAGAGCAGACAAGGTGCGGGAGGGGCAAGCATAAAGGAAAATGAGTGCATAACATGTCGGATGCGATCATACCAGCACTAAAGCACCGGATCCCATCAGAACTCCGAAGTTAAGCGTGCTTGGGCGAGAGTAGTACTAGGATGGGTGACCTCCTGGGAAGTCCTCGTGTTGCATCCCTTTTTTTTGCGTCTGGCGGCGACATTCATAGTGAAGTTACGACGATATTTTTTTATGGGCACTCGTGCTCGGCTATTTCTGATGGGAAACGGTGGTGGGGATGGAAAAGCGGGATGGGCATGGTACAAAATAGAGCAGACAAGGTGCGGGAGGGGCAAGCATAAAGGAAAATGAGTGCATAACATGTCGGATGCGATCATACCAGCACTAAAGCACCGGATCCCATCAGAACTCCGAAGTTAAGCGTGCTTGGGCGAGAGTAGTACTAGGATGGGTGACCTCCTGGGAAGTCCTCGTGTTGCATCCCTTTTTTTTGCATCTGGCGGCGACATTCATAGTGAAGTTACGACGATATTTTTTTATGGGCACTCGTGCTCGGCTATTTCTGATGGGAAACGGTGGTGGGGATGGAAAAGCGGGATGGGCATGGTACAAAATAGAGCAGACAAGGTGCGGGAGGGGCAAGCATAAAGGAAAATGAGTGCATAACATGTCGGATGCGATCATACCAGCACTAAAGCACCGGATCCCATCAGAACTCCGAAGTTAAGCGTGCTTGGGCGAGAGTAGTACTAGGATGGGTGACCTCCTGGGAAGTCCTCGTGTTGCATCCCTTTTTTTTGCATCTGGCGGCGACATTCATAGTGAAGTTACGACGATATTTTTTTATGGGCACTCGTGCTCGGCTATTTCTGATGGGAAACGGTGGTGGGGATGGAAAAGCGGGATGGGCATGGTACAAAATAGAGCAGACAAGGTGCGGGAGGGGCAAGCATAAAGGAAAATGAGTGCATAACATGTCGGATGCGATCATACCAGCACTAAAGCACCGGATCCCATCAGAACTCCGAAGTTAAGCGTGCTTGGGCGAGAGTAGTACTAGGATGGGTGACCTCCTGGGAAGTCCTCGTGTTGCATCCCTTTTTTTTGCATCTGGCGGCGACATTCATAGTGAAGTTACGACGATATTTTTTTATGGGCACTCGTGCTCGGCTATTTCTGATGGGAAACGGTGGTGGGGATGGAAAAGCGGGATGGGCATGGTACAAAATAGAGCAGACAAGGTGCGGGAGGGGCAAGCATAAAGGAAAATGAGTGCATAACATGTCGGATGCGATCATACCAGCACTAAAGCACCGGATCCCATCAGAACTCCGAAGTTAAGCGTGCTTGGGCGAGAGTAGTACTAGGATGGGTGACCTCCTGGGAAGTCCTCGTGTTGCATCCCTTTTTTTTGCGTCTGGCGGCGACATTCATAGTGAAGTTACGACGATATTTTTTTATGGGCACTCGTGCTCGGCTATTTCTGATGGGAAACGGTGGTGGGGATGGAAAAGCGGGATGGGCATGGTACAAAATAGAGCAGACAAGGTGCGGGAGGGGCAAGCATAAAGGAAAATGAGTGCATAACATGTCGGATGCGATCATACCAGCACTAAAGCACCGGATCCCATCAGAACTCCGAAGTTAAGCGTGCTTGGGCGAGAGTAGTACTAGGATGGGTGACCTCCTGGGAAGTCCTCGTGTTGCATCCCTTTTTTTTGCATCTGGCGGCGACATTCATAGTGAAGTTACGACGATATTTTTTTATGGGCACTCGTGCTCGGCTATTTCTGATGGGAAACGGTGGTGGGGATGGAAAAGCGGGATGGGCATGGTACAAAATAGAGCAGACAAGGTGCGGGAGGGGCAAGCATAAAGGAAAATGAGTGCATAACATGTCGGATGCGATCATACCAGCACTAAAGCACCGGATCCCATCAGAACTCCGAAGTTAAGCGTGCTTGGGCGAGAGTAGTACTAGGATGGGTGACCTCCTGGGAAGTCCTCGTGTTGCATCCCTTTTTTTTGCATCTGGCGGCGACATTCATAGTGAAGTTACGACGATATTTTTTTATGGGCACTCGTGCTCGGCTATTTCTGATGGGAAACGGTGGTGGGGATGGAAAAGCGGGATGGGCATGGTACAAAATAGAGCAGACAAGGTGCGGGAGGGGCAAGCATAAAGGAAAATGAGTGCATAACATGTCGGATGCGATCATACCAGCACTAAAGCACCGGATCCCATCAGAACTCCGAAGTTAAGCGTGCTTGGGCGAGAGTAGTACTAGGATGGGTGACCTCCTGGGAAGTCCTCGTGTTGCATCCCTTTTTTTTGCGTCTGGCGGCGACATTCATAGTGAAGTTACGACGATATTTTTTTATGGGCACTCGTGCTCGGCTATTTCTGATGGGAAACGGTGGTGGGGATGGAAAAGCGGGATGGGCATGGTACAAAATAGAGCAGACAAGGTGCGGGAGGGGCAAGCATAAAGGAAAATGAGTGCATAACATGTCGGATGCGATCATACCAGCACTAAAGCACCGGATCCCATCAGAACTCCGAAGTTAAGCGTGCTTGGGCGAGAGTAGTACTAGGATGGGTGACCTCCTGGGAAGTCCTCGTGTTGCATCCCTTTTTTTTGCGTCTGGCGGCGACATTCATAGTGAAGTTACGACGATATTTTTTTATGGGCACTCGTGCTCGGCTATTTCTGATGGGAAACGGTGGTGGGGATGGAAAAGCGGGATGGGCATGGTACAAAATAGAGCAGACAAGGTGCGGGAGGGGCAAGCATAAAGGAAAATGAGTGCATAACATGTCGGATGCGATCATACCAGCACTAAAGCACCGGATCCCATCAGAACTCCGAAGTTAAGCGTGCTTGGGCGAGAGTAGTACTAGGATGGGTGACCTCCTGGGAAGTCCTCGTGTTGCATCCCTTTTTTTTGCGTCTGGCGGCGACATTCATAGTGAAGTTACGACGATATTTTTTTATGGGCACTCGTGCTCGGCTATTTCTGATGGGAAACGGTGGTGGGGATGGAAAAGCGGGATGGGCATGGTACAAAATAGAGCAGACAAGGTGCGGGAGGGGCAAGCATAAAGGAAAATGAGTGCATAACATGTCGGATGCGATCATACCAGCACTAAAGCACCGGATCCCATCAGAACTCCGAAGTTAAGCGTGCTTGGGCGAGAGTAGTACTAGGATGGGTGACCTCCTGGGAAGTCCTCGTGTTGCATCCCTTTTTTTTGCATCTGGCGGCGACATTCATAGTGAAGTTACGACGATATTTTTTTATGGGCACTCGTGCTCGGCTATTTCTGATGGGAAACGGTGGTGGGGATGGAAAAGCGGGATGGGCATGGTACAAAATAGAGCAGACAAGGTGCGGGAGGGGCAAGCATAAAGGAAAATGAGTGCATAACATGTCGGATGCGATCATACCAGCACTAAAGCACCGGATCCCATCAGAACTCCGAAGTTAAGCGTGCTTGGGCGAGAGTAGTACTAGGATGGGTGACCTCCTGGGAAGTCCTCGTGTTGCATCCCTTTTTTTTGCATCTGGCGGCGACATTCATAGTGAAGTTACGACGATATTTTTTTATGGGCACTCGTGCTCGGCTATTTCTGATGGGAAACGGTGGTGGGGATGGAAAAGCGGGATGGGCATGGTACAAAATAGAGCAGACAAGGTGCGGGAGGGGCAAGCATAAAGGAAAATGAGTGCATAACATGTCGGATGCGATCATACCAGCACTAAAGCACCGGATCCCATCAGAACTCCGAAGTTAAGCGTGCTTGGGCGAGAGTAGTACTAGGATGGGTGACCTCCTGGGAAGTCCTCGTGTTGCATCCCTTTTTTTTGCGTCTGGCGGCGACATTCATAGTGAAGTTACGACGATATTTTTTTATGGGCACTCGTGCTCGGCTATTTCTGATGGGAAACGGTGGTGGGGATGGAAAAGCGGGATGGGCATGGTACAAAATAGAGCAGACAAGGTGCGGGAGGGGCAAGCATAAAGGAAAATGAGTGCATAACATGTCGGATGCGATCATACCAGCACTAAAGCACCGGATCCCATCAGAACTCCGAAGTTAAGCGTGCTTGGGCGAGAGTAGTACTAGGATGGGTGACCTCCTGGGAAGTCCTCGTGTTGCATCCCTTTTTTTTGCGTCTGGCGGCGACATTCATAGTGAAGTTACGACGATATTTTTTTATGGGCACTCGTGCTCGGCTATTTCTGATGGGAAACGGTGGTGGGGATGGAAAAGCGGGATGGGCATGGTACAAAATAGAGCAGACAAGGTGCGGGAGGGGCAAGCATAAAGGAAAATGAGTGCATAACATGTCGGATGCGATCATACCAGCACTAAAGCACCGGATCCCATCAGAACTCCGAAGTTAAGCGTGCTTGGGCGAGAGTAGTACTAGGATGGGTGACCTCCTGGGAAGTCCTCGTGTTGCATCCCTTTTTTTTGCGTCTGGCGGCGACATTCATAGTGAAGTTACGACGATATTTTTTTATGGGCACTCGTGCTCGGCTATTTCTGATGGGAAACGGTGGTGGGGATGGAAAAGCGGGATGGGCATGGTACAAAATAGAGCAGACAAGGTGCGGGAGGGGCAAGCATAAAGGAAAATGAGTGCATAACATGTCGGATGCGATCATACCAGCACTAAAGCACCGGATCCCATCAGAACTCCGAAGTTAAGCGTGCTTGGGCGAGAGTAGTACTAGGATGGGTGACCTCCTGGGAAGTCCTCGTGTTGCATCCCTTTTTTTTGCATCTGGCGGCGACATTCATAGTGAAGTTACGACGATATTTTTTTATGGGCACTCGTGCTCGGCTATTTCTGATGGGAAACGGTGGTGGGGATGGAAAAGCGGGATGGGCATGGTACAAAATAGAGCAGACAAGGTGCGGGAGGGGCAAGCATAAAGGAAAATGAGTGCATAACATGTCGGATGCGATCATACCAGCACTAAAGCACCGGATCCCATCAGAACTCCGAAGTTAAGCGTGCTTGGGCGAGAGTAGTACTAGGATGGGTGACCTCCTGGGAAGTCCTCGTGTTGCATCCCTTTTTTTTGCATCTGGCGGCGACATTCATAGTGAAGTTACGACGATATTTTTTTATGGGCACTCGTGCTCGGCTATTTCTGATGGGAAACGGTGGTGGGGATGGAAAAGCGGGATGGGCATGGTACAAAATAGAGCAGACAAGGTGCGGGAGGGGCAAGCATAAAGGAAAATGAGTGCATAACATGTCGGATGCGATCATACCAGCACTAAAGCACCGGATCCCATCAGAACTCCGAAGTTAAGCGTGCTTGGGCGAGAGTAGTACTAGGATGGGTGACCTCCTGGGAAGTCCTCGTGTTGCATCCCTTTTTTTTGCGTCTGGCGGCGACATTCATAGTGAAGTTACGACGATATTTTTTTATGGGCACTCGTGCTCGGCTATTTCTGATGGGAAACGGTGGTGGGGATGGAAAAGCGGGATGGGCATGGTACAAAATAGAGCAGACAAGGTGCGGGAGGGGCAAGCATAAAGGAAAATGAGTGCATAACATGTCGGATGCGATCATACCAGCACTAAAGCACCGGATCCCATCAGAACTCCGAAGTTAAGCGTGCTTGGGCGAGAGTAGTACTAGGATGGGTGACCTCCTGGGAAGTCCTCGTGTTGCATCCCTTTTTTTTGCATCTGGCGGCGACATTCATAGTGAAGTTACGACGATATTTTTTTATGGGCACTCGTGCTCGGCTATTTCTGATGGGAAACGGTGGTGGGGATGGAAAAGCGGGATGGGCATGGTACAAAATAGAGCAGACAAGGTGCGGGAGGGGCAAGCATAAAGGAAAATGAGTGCATAACATGTCGGATGCGATCATACCAGCACTAAAGCACCGGATCCCATCAGAACTCCGAAGTTAAGCGTGCTTGGGCGAGAGTAGTACTAGGATGGGTGACCTCCTGGGAAGTCCTCGTGTTGCATCCCTTTTTTTTGCGTCTGGCGGCGACATTCATAGTGAAGTTACGACGATATTTTTTTATGGGCACTCGTGCTCGGCTATTTCTGATGGGAAACGGTGGTGGGGATGGAAAAGCGGGATGGGCATGGTACAAAATAGAGCAGACAAGGTGCGGGAGGGGCAAGCATAAAGGAAAATGAGTGCATAACATGTCGGATGCGATCATACCAGCACTAAAGCACCGGATCCCATCAGAACTCCGAAGTTAAGCGTGCTTGGGCGAGAGTAGTACTAGGATGGGTGACCTCCTGGGAAGTCCTCGTGTTGCATCCCTTTTTTTTGCGTCTGGCGGCGACATTCATAGTGAAGTTACGACGATATTTTTTTATGGGCACTCGTGCTCGGCTATTTCTGATGGGAAACGGTGGTGGGGATGGAAAAGCGGGATGGGCATGGTACAAAATAGAGCAGACAAGGTGCGGGAGGGGCAAGCATAAAGGAAAATGAGTGCATAACATGTCGGATGCGATCATACCAGCACTAAAGCACCGGATCCCATCAGAACTCCGAAGTTAAGCGTGCTTGGGCGAGAGTAGTACTAGGATGGGTGACCTCCTGGGAAGTCCTCGTGTTGCATCCCTTTTTTTTGCATCTGGCGGCGACATTCATAGTGAAGTTACGACGATATTTTTTTATGGGCACTCGTGCTCGGCTATTTCTGATGGGAAACGGTGGTGGGGATGGAAAAGCGGGATGGGCATGGTACAAAATAGAGCAGACAAGGTGCGGGAGGGGCAAGCATAAAGGAAAATGAGTGCATAACATGTCGGATGCGATCATACCAGCACTAAAGCACCGGATCCCATCAGAACTCCGAAGTTAAGCGTGCTTGGGCGAGAGTAGTACTAGGATGGGTGACCTCCTGGGAAGTCCTCGTGTTGCATCCCTTTTTTTTGCGTCTGGCGGCGACATTCATAGTGAAGTTACGACGATATTTTTTTATGGGCACTCGTGCTCGGCTATTTCTGATGGGAAACGGTGGTGGGGATGGAAAAGCGGGATGGGCATGGTACAAAATAGAGCAGACAAGGTGCGGGAGGGGCAAGCATAAAGGAAAATGAGTGCATAACATGTCGGATGCGATCATACCAGCACTAAAGCACCGGATCCCATCAGAACTCCGAAGTTAAGCGTGCTTGGGCGAGAGTAGTACTAGGATGGGTGACCTCCTGGGAAGTCCTCGTGTTGCATCCCTTTTTTTTGCATCTGGCGGCGACATTCATAGTGAAGTTACGACGATATTTTTTTATGGGCACTCGTGCTCGGCTATTTCTGATGGGAAACGGTGGTGGGGATGGAAAAGCGGGATGGGCATGGTACAAAATAGAGCAGACAAGGTGCGGGAGGGGCAAGCATAAAGGAAAATGAGTGCATAACATGTCGGATGCGATCATACCAGCACTAAAGCACCGGATCCCATCAGAACTCCGAAGTTAAGCGTGCTTGGGCGAGAGTAGTACTAGGATGGGTGACCTCCTGGGAAGTCCTCGTGTTGCATCCCTTTTTTTTGCATCTGGCGGCGACATTCATAGTGAAGTTACGACGATATTTTTTTATGGGCACTCGTGCTCGGCTATTTCTGATGGGAAACGGTGGTGGGGATGGAAAAGCGGGATGGGCATGGTACAAAATAGAGCAGACAAGGTGCGGGAGGGGCAAGCATAAAGGAAAATGAGTGCATAACATGTCGGATGCGATCATACCAGCACTAAAGCACCGGATCCCATCAGAACTCCGAAGTTAAGCGTGCTTGGGCGAGAGTAGTACTAGGATGGGTGACCTCCTGGGAAGTCCTCGTGTTGCATCCCTTTTTTTTGCGTCTGGCGGCGACATTCATAGTGAAGTTACGACGATATTTTTTTATGGGCACTCGTGCTCGGCTATTTCTGATGGGAAACGGTGGTGGGGATGGAAAAGCGGGATGGGCATGGTACAAAATAGAGCAGACAAGGTGCGGGAGGGGCAAGCATAAAGGAAAATGAGTGCATAACATGTCGGATGCGATCATACCAGCACTAAAGCACCGGATCCCATCAGAACTCCGAAGTTAAGCGTGCTTGGGCGAGAGTAGTACTAGGATGGGTGACCTCCTGGGAAGTCCTCGTGTTGCATCCCTTTTTTTTGCATCTGGCGGCGACATTCATAGTGAAGTTACGACGATATTTTTTTATGGGCACTCGTGCTCGGCTATTTCTGATGGGAAACGGTGGTGGGGATGGAAAAGCGGGATGGGCATGGTACAAAATAGAGCAGACAAGGTGCGGGAGGGGCAAGCATAAAGGAAAATGAGTGCATAACATGTCGGATGCGATCATACCAGCACTAAAGCACCGGATCCCATCAGAACTCCGAAGTTAAGCGTGCTTGGGCGAGAGTAGTACTAGGATGGGTGACCTCCTGGGAAGTCCTCGTGTTGCATCCCTTTTTTTTGCATCTGGCGGCGACATTCATAGTGAAGTTACGACGATATTTTTTTATGGGCACTCGTGCTCGGCTATTTCTGATGGGAAACGGTGGTGGGGATGGAAAAGCGGGATGGGCATGGTACAAAATAGAGCAGACAAGGTGCGGGAGGGGCAAGCATAAAGTATAGGGGATCGCAACAGTCTTCGAGGGAAGTAAAACCCAAATTTATTGATTCGACACAAGGGGAGGTAAAGAATACTTATAAGCCTTAACAACTGAGTTGTCAATTCAGCTGCACCTGGAAAAGCACTAGCAACAGGGGTGATGTGAAAGTAGCAGTAATATGAGAGCAGTAGTAACAGTAACACAGCAGCAGTAGTAGTAATATGAGAGCAATGGTACCAGAAAATAGTTGACATGTAGAACGAGTATATGATGATGAAAGATGGACCGGGGTTCCCAGCTATCTACACTAGTGGCAACTCTCCAATAACAAGTGTTGGGTGAACAAATTACAGTTGGGCAATTGATAGGATTGATAAGGCATTAAGAAAGAACATCAATTCATTAATCATGTAGGCATGTTTTCCATATTTAGTCGTACGTGCTCGCAATGAGAAACTTGCACAACATCTATTGTCCTACCAGCCGGTGGCAGCCGGGCCTCAAGGGAATCTACTGGATATTAAGGTACTCCTTTTAATAGAGCACCGGAGCAAAGCATTAACACTCCGTGAAAACATGTGTCCCTCACATCACCGCCATCCCCTCCGGTTGTCCCGATTTCTGTCACTTCGGGGCCTTTGGTTCCGGACAGTGACATGTGCATACAACTTGTAGATACAATCTAAGCAATAATTATAGAGCTCAAATCTAAGATCATGCCACTCGGGCCCTAGTGACAAGCATTAAACACAACAAGATTGCAGCAACAATAACTTCATAAACTTTGTAGATAGACAATCATAACGTAACAATCCATCGGATCCCAACAAACACAACACCGATTACATCAGATGGATCTCAATCATGTAAGGCAGCTCATGAGATCATTGTATTGAAGTACATGGGGGAGAGAATACCAACTAGCTACAGCTAGAACCCGTAGTCCATGGGGGAACTACTCACGGAGCATGATGGAGGCGGTGGCGTCGATGGAGATGGCTTCCGGGGGCACTTCCCCGTCCCGGCAGGGTGCCGGGACAGAGACTTCTGTCCCCCGAATTGGAGTTTCGCGATGGTGGCGGCGCCCCTGGAGTCTTTCTGGAGTTTCGTCAAGTGGTACTGCGTTTTTAGGTCGAAAGGGCTTAAATAGGCGAAGAGGCGGCGCAGGAGGGCTGACAGGGTGGCCTCCCCGGCGCGGCCAGGGGCTGGCCCGCGCGGCCCTATGGTGTGGGGGCCCCCTGGCTCTCCTCCGACTCCCCTTCGGTGTTCTGGAGCCTTCCGGGAAAAATAAGATCTTTGGCGTTGATTTCGTCCAATTCCGAGAATATTGCCCGAACAGCCTTTCTGGAACCAAAAACAGCAGAAAACAGGAACTGGCACTGTGGCATCTTGTTAATAGGTTAGTTCCGGAAAACGCATAAAAACATTATAAAGTGCAAGCAAAACATGTAAGTATTGTCATAAAACAAGCATGGAACGTCAGAAATTATAGGTACGTTGGAGACGTATCAGCATCCCCAAGCTTAGTTCCTGCTCGTCCCGAGCAGGTAAACGATAAAAAGAATAATTTCTGTAGTGACATGCTACTTACATAACCTTGATCATACTATTACAAAGCATATGAAATGAATGAAGTGACTCAAGGCAATGATCTATAGTTGCTAACAAATAGATAACATATAGCAAAACTTTTCATGAAGAGTACTTTCAAGACAAGCATCAAAAGCCTTGCACAAGAGTTAACTCATAAAGCAATAGATTCAAAGTAAAGGCATCGAAGCAACACAAAGGAAGATTTAAGTTTCAGCGGTTGCTTTCAACTTTCAACATGCATATCTCATGGATAATTGTCAACACAAAGTAATATGATGAATGCAAATAAGCAAGTATGTAAGAATCAATGCACAGTTGACACAAGTGTTTGCTTCTAAGATGGAAGGAAGTAGGTAAACTGACTCAACATAAAGTAAAAGAATGGCCCTTCAAAGAGGAAAGCATCGATTGCTATATTTGTGCTAGAGCTTTGGTTTTGAAAACATAAAGAGAGCATAAAAGTAAAGTTTTGAGAGGTGTTTGTTGTTGTCAACGAATGGTAGTGGGCACTCTAACCCCCTTGCTAGACAAACCTTCAAGAGCGGCTCCCATGAATTATTTTTATTTTTGGGTGGCACTCCTTCCAACCTTTCTTTCACAAACCATGGCTAACCGAATCCTCGGGTGCCTGCCAACAATCTCATACCATGAAGGAGTGCCCTTTTATTTTAGTTTTATTATGATGACACTCCTCCCCACCTTTGCTTACACAAGCCATGGCTAACCGAATCCTTCGGGTGCCGTCCAACAATCACAAACCATGGAGGAGTGTCTATTTAAATTAATTAATTCGGGACTGGGAATCCCATTGCCAGCTCTTTTTGCAAAATTATTGGATAAGCGGATGTGCCACTAGTCCATATGAGAGTCCGTCAAAAGTAAATGACAAGGTTGAAAGCTAAACACCACATACTTCCTCATGAGCTATGAAACATTAACACAAATTGAGAAGCATTTTGAATTATTTAAAGGTAGCACTCAAGCAATTTACTTTGGAATGGCAGGAAATACCACATAGTAGGTAGGTATGGTGGACACAAATGGCATAGGTTTTGGCTCAAGGTTTTTGGATGCACGAGAAGTATTCCCTCTCAGTACAAGGTTTAGGCTAGCAAGGTTGTTTGAAGCAAACACAAGTATGAACCGGTACAGCAAAACTTACATAAGAACATATTGCAAGCATTATAATACTCTACACTGTCTTCCTTGTTGCTCAAACACTTTTACCAGAAAATATCTAGACCTTAAGAGAGATCAATTATGCAAACCAATTTTAACAAGCTTTACGGTAGTTCTCCACTAATAGGTTTAAACTACATGCAAAAACTTATGATCTACTTGAGAGCTCAAAACAATTGCCAAGTATCAAATTATCCAAGACATATGAGGCATTTTCTTTTCCCAACCAAATAAAGATAAATATTGTAGCTTCCAACTTTTATTCATTGAACATTAAAAGTAAAACGAAGAACAAGTGTTCATATGAAAAAGCGGAGCGTGTCTCTCTCCCAAACAAGGATTGCTAGGATCCATCTTTATTCAAACACAAACAAAAATAAAAACACACAGACGCTCCAAGTAAAGCACATATGATGTGACCGAATAAAAATATAGTTTCAATAGAAGAAACCTGATAAGTTGATGAAGAAGGGGATGCCTTGGGCATCCCCAAGCTTAGACGCTTGAGTCTCCTTGAAATATGCAGGGATGAACCACGGGGGCATCCCCAAGCTTAGACTTTTCACTCTTCTTGATCATATATCATCCTCCTCTCTTGACCCTTGAAAACTTCCTTCACACCAAACTTCTCATAAACTTCATTAGAGGGGTTAGTACTCAAAAAACTTTAATCCACCTTGGTCCTGTAGTGACACATTGCAAGAACTCAATAAAACATTAGCTACAGCTCTCCACGTCTAGAAAGCCTCACATAAAGTCCACAAGAGACAATGCAAAAAACAGAGACAGAATCTGCCAAAACAGAACAGCCAGTAAACACGAATTTTAAAATGGTACTTCCGTTGCTCAAATCAGAAAACTCAAAACTAATGAAAGTTGCGTACATATCTGAGGATCACGCACGTAAATTGGCAGATTTTTCTGAGTTTCCTACAGAGAAATAAGCCCAGATTCGTGACAGATAGAAATCTGTTTCTGCGCAGAAATCCAAATCTAGTATCAACCTTCGATTAGAGGCTTCACTTGGCACAACAAAACACAAAACTAAGATAAGGAGAGGTTGCTACAGTAGTAAACAACTTCCAAGACACAAATATAAAACAAATTACTGTAGCAAAATAACACATGGGTTATCTCCCAAGAAGTTCTTTCTTTATAGCCATCAAGATGGGCTCAGCAGTTTTAAATGATGCACTCGCAAGAAATAGTATTTGAAGCAAAAGAGAGCATCAAAAAGCAAATTCAAAACACATTTAAGTCTAACCCACTTCCTATGCATAGGAATCTTGTACACAAATAAATTCATGAAGAACAAAGTGATAAGCATAAGAAGATAAAACAAGAGTAACTTCAAAATTTTAAGCATATAGAGAGGTGTTTTAGCACCATGAAAATTTCTACTACCATATTTTCCTCTCTCATAATAATTTTCAGTAGCTTCATGGATAAACTCAACAATATAACTATCACATGCAGCATACTTTTCATGATTTCCAAACACATAATTTTTATCAAGTTCAAGAATAGTGGAATTAAAACTTTCAAACTTACTTTTATTAATAATATAACAAGGTAGGTGATCAATCTCAATAGATATGGGACTCATAGAATAAGTCAAGAACTCTCCAATCCCATTTTCATTAGTAGTACAATTAATATTATCAAGTAACATAGGACCATCATCTAGAGCTTTATCATAAACATTTGCCAAGCAAAATTCTTTAGTACCATGCATTTCGACATCAGGCACAAACAAAGCATTATCATAAGATTTATCAAAGTAGCATGGATTATCATATATAACAGTAGCATAATTATTCTCACAAGTTTTACTCATAGGTAATATTTCAAGAGAATCCACAGGAACATAACATTCAACCTCTTTCGGTAAGCATGGAGGACAATCAAATAGTGTAAGAGATGAAGAGTTACTCTCATTAGAAGGTTGGCATGGGTAGCTAATCCATTCTTCCTCCTTTTGTTCATCACTCTCCTCTTCTTTTTCATCCAATGAGCTTTCAGGTTCATCAATTTCCTCCTCTTTTTCATCCAATGAGCTTTCAGGTTCATCAATTTCTTCTTCCACCGGTTCCTGCAAATTGTGAGTGCATTCTTGTGCATTAATGTGTCTCTCTTTATAATCAAGGATATAAGGATTCCTACTGTAGCATTCTATGCAAGAATTAAGGATAGTAGAGACATAATCTTTAAGGCCCTTACAAACAACACAAGTTTCATAATTCTCAACCATGAAGGATTCTATCTCGGAGGCTCCCATAAATAAGACAAATTGTTCTACCTCTTCGAACCCATAATGAATATAGCAATTCCGATTATAGTTCTTAATTAAAAATTCCTCACTAAAGCCACATTGAAATTTAAGATGTTTAGTATCATGTTGAGAGCAACAGTTTATATCATGGCGTCTAAGCAAGATTCTAGCCATTGTATTCAATTTTTCTATCATAGCACTCATTATTTTACCAGTTCTTGATTCTCTATAATTATTATAACATTCTATAAGCTCCAAGTAGGTTGTTGGTTCTCCCATAACAGCAGTTTTTAATTTTTAGGTTTTTCAAATTTTTATGGATTTTCGGGTATATAGGGAAAATAAAACAAGACAAAAATAAACTAGACAAAAGTAAACTAAGCAAAGTAAAACTAGACAGAAATAAACTAAGCACAAATAAACTAAACAAAAGTAAACTAAGCAAAACAAAATAAAATAAAACAGAGAGAGAGGTAGAGTGTACTCCCCAGGTGAACTTATGAGTAGAGCTATGCCTCCCCGGCAACGGCGCCAGAAAATAGTCTTGATGACCCACAAGTATAGGGGATCGCAACAGTCTTCGAGGGAAGTAAAACCCAAATTTATTGATTCGACACAAGGGGAGGTAAAGAATACTTATAAGCCTTAACAACTGAGTTGTCAATTCAGCTGCACCTGGAAAAGCACTAGCAACAGGGGTGATGTGAAAGTAGCAGTAATATGAGAGCAGTAGTAACAGTAACACAGCAGCAGTAATAGCAATATGAGAGCAATGGTACCAGAAAATAGTTGACATGTAGAACGAGTATATGATGATGAAAGATGGACCGGGGTTCCCAGCTATCTACACTAGTGGCAACTCTCCAATAACAAGTGTTGGGTGAACAAATTACAGTTGGGCAATTGATAGGATTGATAAGGCATTAAGAAAGAACATCAATTCATTAATCATGTAGGCATGTTTTCCATATTTAGTCGTACGTGCTCGCAATGAGAAACTTGCACAACATCTATTGTCCTACCAGCCGGTGGCAGCCGGGCCTCAAGGGAATCTACTGGATATTAAGGTACTCCTTTTAATAGAGCACCGGAGCAAAGCATTAACACTCCGTGAAAACATGTGTCCCTCACATCACCGCCATCCCCTCCGGTTGTCCCGATTTCTGTCACTTCGGGGCCTTTGGTTCCGGACAGTGACATGTGCATACAACTTGTAGATACAATCTAAGCAATAATTATAGAGCTCAAATCTAAGATCATGCCACTCGGGCCCTAGTGACAAGCATTAAACACAACAAGATTGCAGCAACAATAACTTCATAAACTTTGTAGATAGACAATCATAACGTAACAATCCATCGGATCCCAACAAACACAACACCGATTACATCAGATGGATCTCAATCATGTAAGGCAGCTCATGAGATCATTGTATTGAAGTACATGGGGGAGAGAATACCAACTAGCTACAGCTAGAACCCGTAGTCCATGGGGGAACTACTCACGGAGCATGATGGAGGCGGTGGCGTCGATGGAGATGGCTTCCGGGGGCACTTCCCCGTCCCGGCAGGGTGCCGGGACAGAGACTTCTGTCCCCCGAATTGGAGTTTCGCGATGGTGGCGGCGCCCCTGGAGTCTTTCTGGAGTTTCGTCAAGTGGTACTGCGTTTTTAGGTCGAAAGGGCTTAAATAGGCGAAGAGGCGGCGCAGGAGGGCTGACAGGGTGGCCTCCCCACAGGCCGGCGCGGCCGGGGCTGGCCGCGCGGCCCTATGGTGTGGTGGCCCCCTGGCTCTCCTCCGACTCTTCTTCGGTGTTCTGGAGCCTTCCGGGAAAAATAAGATCTTTGGCGTTGATTTCGTCCAATTCCGAGAATATTGCCCGAACAGCCTTTCTGGAACCAAAAACAGCAGAAAACAGGAACTGGCACTGTGGCATCTTGTTAATAGGTTAGTTCCGGAAAACGCATAAAAACATTATAAAGTGCAAGCAAAACATGTAAGTATTGTCATAAAACAAGCATGGAACGTCAGAAATTATAGGTACGTTGGAGACGTATCAAGGGGCAAAAGGAAAATGAGTGCATAACATGTCGGATGCGATCATACCAGCACTAAAGCACCGGATCCCATCAGAACTCCGAAGTTAAGCGTGCTTGGGCGAGAGTAGTACTAGGATGGGTGACCTCCTGGGAAGTCCTCGTGTTGCATCCCTTTTTTTTGCGTCTGGCGGCGACATTCATAGTGAAGTTACGACGATATTTTTTTATGGGCACTCGTGCTCGGCTATTTCTGATGGGAAACGGTGGTGGGGATGGAAAAGCGGGATGGGCATGGTACAAAATAGAGCAGACAAGGTGCGGGAGGGGCAAGCATAAAGGAAAATGAGTGCATAACATGTCGGATGCGATCATACCAGCACTAAAGCACCGGATCCCATCAGAACTCCGAAGTTAAGCGTGCTTGGGCGAGAGTAGTACTAGGATGGGTGACCTCCTGGGAAGTCCTCGTGTTGCATCCCTTTTTTTTGCATCTGGCGGCGACATTCATAGTGAAGTTACGACGATATTTTTTTATGGGCACTCGTGCTCGGCTATTTCTGATGGGAAACGGTGGTGGGGATGGAAAAGCGGGATGGGCATGGTACAAAATAGAGCAGACAAGGTGCGGGAGGGGCAAGCATAAAGGAAAATGAGTGCATAACATGTCGGATGCGATCATACCAGCACTAAAGCACCGGATCCCATCAGAACTCCGAAGTTAAGCGTGCTTGGGCGAGAGTAGTACTAGGATGGGTGACCTCCTGGGAAGTCCTCGTGTTGCATCCCTTTTTTTTGCGTCTGGCGGCGACATTCATAGTGAAGTTACGACGATATTTTTTTATGGGCACTCGTGCTCGGCTATTTCTGATGGGAAACGGTGGTGGGGATGGAAAAGCGGGATGGGCATGGTACAAAATAGAGCAGACAAGGTGCGGGAGGGGCAAGCATAAAGGAAAATGAGTGCATAACATGTCGGATGCGATCATACCAGCACTAAAGCACCGGATCCCATCAGAACTCCGAAGTTAAGCGTGCTTGGGCGAGAGTAGTACTAGGATGGGTGACCTCCTGGGAAGTCCTCGTGTTGCATCCCTTTTTTTTGCATCTGGCGGCGACATTCATAGTGAAGTTACGACGATATTTTTTTATGGGCACTCGTGCTCGGCTATTTCTGATGGGAAACGGTGGTGGGGATGGAAAAGCGGGATGGGCATGGTACAAAATAGAGCAGACAAGGTGCGGGAGGGGCAAGCATAAAGGAAAATGAGTGCATAACATGTCGGATGCGATCATACCAGCACTAAAGCACCGGATCCCATCAGAACTCCGAAGTTAAGCGTGCTTGGGCGAGAGTAGTACTAGGATGGGTGACCTCCTGGGAAGTCCTCGTGTTGCATCCCTTTTTTTTGCATCTGGCGGCGACATTCATAGTGAAGTTACGACGATATTTTTTTATGGGCACTCGTGCTCGGCTATTTCTGATGGGAAACGGTGGTGGGGATGGAAAAGCGGGATGGGCATGGTACAAAATAGAGCAGACAAGGTGCGGGAGGGGCAAGCATAAAGGAAAATGAGTGCATAACATGTCGGATGCGATCATACCAGCACTAAAGCACCGGATCCCATCAGAACTCCGAAGTTAAGCGTGCTTGGGCGAGAGTAGTACTAGGATGGGTGACCTCCTGGGAAGTCCTCGTGTTGCATCCCTTTTTTTTGCGTCTGGCGGCGACATTCATAGTGAAGTTACGACGATATTTTTTTATGGGCACTCGTGCTCGGCTATTTCTGATGGGAAACGGTGGTGGGGATGGAAAAGCGGGATGGGCATGGTACAAAATAGAGCAGACAAGGTGCGGGAGGGGCAAGCATAAAGGAAAATGAGTGCATAACATGTCGGATGCGATCATACCAGCACTAAAGCACCGGATCCCATCAGAACTCCGAAGTTAAGCGTGCTTGGGCGAGAGTAGTACTAGGATGGGTGACCTCCTGGGAAGTCCTCGTGTTGCATCCCTTTTTTTTGCATCTGGCGGCGACATTCATAGTGAAGTTACGACGATATTTTTTTATGGGCACTCGTGCTCGGCTATTTCTGATGGGAAACGGTGGTGGGGATGGAAAAGCGGGATGGGCATGGTACAAAATAGAGCAGACAAGGTGCGGGAGGGGCAAGCATAAAGGAAAATGAGTGCATAACATGTCGGATGCGATCATACCAGCACTAAAGCACCGGATCCCATCAGAACTCCGAAGTTAAGCGTGCTTGGGCGAGAGTAGTACTAGGATGGGTGACCTCCTGGGAAGTCCTCGTGTTGCATCCCTTTTTTTTGCATCTGGCGGCGACATTCATAGTGAAGTTACGACGATATTTTTTTATGGGCACTCGTGCTCGGCTATTTCTGATGGGAAACGGTGGTGGGGATGGAAAAGCGGGATGGGCATGGTACAAAATAGAGCAGACAAGGTGCGGGAGGGGCAAGCATAAAGGAAAATGAGTGCATAACATGTCGGATGCGATCATACCAGCACTAAAGCACCGGATCCCATCAGAACTCCGAAGTTAAGCGTGCTTGGGCGAGAGTAGTACTAGGATGGGTGACCTCCTGGGAAGTCCTCGTGTTGCATCCCTTTTTTTTGCGTCTGGCGGCGACATTCATAGTGAAGTTACGACGATATTTTTTTATGGGCACTCGTGCTCGGCTATTTCTGATGGGAAACGGTGGTGGGGATGGAAAAGCGGGATGGGCATGGTACAAAATAGAGCAGACAAGGTGCGGGAGGGGCAAGCATAAAGGAAAATGAGTGCATAACATGTCGGATGCGATCATACCAGCACTAAAGCACCGGATCCCATCAGAACTCCGAAGTTAAGCGTGCTTGGGCGAGAGTAGTACTAGGATGGGTGACCTCCTGGGAAGTCCTCGTGTTGCATCCCTTTTTTTTGCATCTGGCGGCGACATTCATAGTGAAGTTACGACGATATTTTTTTATGGGCACTCGTGCTCGGCTATTTCTGATGGGAAACGGTGGTGGGGATGGAAAAGCGGGATGGGCATGGTACAAAATAGAGCAGACAAGGTGCGGGAGGGGCAAGCATAAAGGAAAATGAGTGCATAACATGTCGGATGCGATCATACCAGCACTAAAGCACCGGATCCCATCAGAACTCCGAAGTTAAGCGTGCTTGGGCGAGAGTAGTACTAGGATGGGTGACCTCCTGGGAAGTCCTCGTGTTGCATCCCTTTTTTTTGCATCTGGCGGCGACATTCATAGTGAAGTTACGACGATATTTTTTTATGGGCACTCGTGCTCGGCTATTTCTGATGGGAAACGGTGGTGGGGATGGAAAAGCGGGATGGGCATGGTACAAAATAGAGCAGACAAGGTGCGGGAGGGGCAAGCATAAAGGAAAATGAGTGCATAACATGTCGGATGCGATCATACCAGCACTAAAGCACCGGATCCCATCAGAACTCCGAAGTTAAGCGTGCTTGGGCGAGAGTAGTACTAGGATGGGTGACCTCCTGGGAAGTCCTCGTGTTGCATCCCTTTTTTTTGCGTCTGGCGGCGACATTCATAGTGAAGTTACGACGATATTTTTTTATGGGCACTCGTGCTCGGCTATTTCTGATGGGAAACGGTGGTGGGGATGGAAAAGCGGGATGGGCATGGTACAAAATAGAGCAGACAAGGTGCGGGAGGGGCAAGCATAAAGGAAAATGAGTGCATAACATGTCGGATGCGATCATACCAGCACTAAAGCACCGGATCCCATCAGAACTCCGAAGTTAAGCGTGCTTGGGCGAGAGTAGTACTAGGATGGGTGACCTCCTGGGAAGTCCTCGTGTTGCATCCCTTTTTTTTGCATCTGGCGGCGACATTCATAGTGAAGTTACGACGATATTTTTTTATGGGCACTCGTGCTCGGCTATTTCTGATGGGAAACGGTGGTGGGGATGGAAAAGCGGGATGGGCATGGTACAAAATAGAGCAGACAAGGTGCGGGAGGGGCAAGCATAAAGGAAAATGAGTGCATAACATGTCGGATGCGATCATACCAGCACTAAAGCACCGGATCCCATCAGAACTCCGAAGTTAAGCGTGCTTGGGCGAGAGTAGTACTAGGATGGGTGACCTCCTGGGAAGTCCTCGTGTTGCATCCCTTTTTTTTGCATCTGGCGGCGACATTCATAGTGAAGTTACGACGATATTTTTTTATGGGCACTCGTGCTCGGCTATTTCTGATGGGAAACGGTGGTGGGGATGGAAAAGCGGGATGGGCATGGTACAAAATAGAGCAGACAAGGTGCGGGAGGGGCAAGCATAAAGGAAAATGAGTGCATAA
Organism: Lolium multiflorum; assembly: GCA_030979885.1. Classification (NCBI taxonomy): domain Eukaryota; kingdom Viridiplantae; phylum Streptophyta; class Magnoliopsida; order Poales; family Poaceae; genus Lolium; species Lolium multiflorum. The sequence goes on along the minus strand of JAUUTY010000687.1, from coordinate 32,663 downwards.
CATGTCGGATGCGATCATACCAGCACTAAAGCACCGGATCCCATCAGAACTCCGAAGTTAAGCGTGCTTGGGCGAGAGTAGTACTAGGATGGGTGACCTCCTGGGAAGTCCTCGTGTTGCATCCCTTTTTTTTGCGTCTGGCGGCGACATTCATAGTGAAGTTACGACGATATTTTTTTATGGGCACTCGTGCTCGGCTATTTCTGATGGGAAACGGTGGTGGGGATGGAAAAGCGGGATGGGCATGGTACAAAATAGAGCAGACAAGGTGCGGGAGGGGCAAGCATAAAGGAAAATGAGTGCATAACATGTCGGATGCGATCATACCAGCACTAAAGCACCGGATCCCATCAGAACTCCGAAGTTAAGCGTGCTTGGGCGAGAGTAGTACTAGGATGGGTGACCTCCTGGGAAGTCCTCGTGTTGCATCCCTTTTTTTTGCATCTGGCGGCGACATTCATAGTGAAGTTACGACGATATTTTTTTATGGGCACTCGTGCTCGGCTATTTCTGATGGGAAACGGTGGTGGGGATGGAAAAGCGGGATGGGCATGGTACAAAATAGAGCAGACAAGGTGCGGGAGGGGCAAGCATAAAGGAAAATGAGTGCATAACATGTCGGATGCGATCATACCAGCACTAAAGCACCGGATCCCATCAGAACTCCGAAGTTAAGCGTGCTTGGGCGAGAGTAGTACTAGGATGGGTGACCTCCTGGGAAGTCCTCGTGTTGCATCCCTTTTTTTTGCATCTGGCGGCGACATTCATAGTGAAGTTACGACGATATTTTTTTATGGGCACTCGTGCTCGGCTATTTCTGATGGGAAACGGTGGTGGGGATGGAAAAGCGGGATGGGCATGGTACAAAATAGAGCAGACAAGGTGCGGGAGGGGCAAGCATAAAGGAAAATGAGTGCATAACATGTCGGATGCGATCATACCAGCACTAAAGCACCGGATCCCATCAGAACTCCGAAGTTAAGCGTGCTTGGGCGAGAGTAGTACTAGGATGGGTGACCTCCTGGGAAGTCCTCGTGTTGCATCCCTTTTTTTTGCGTCTGGCGGCGACATTCATAGTGAAGTTACGACGATATTTTTTTATGGGCACTCGTGCTCGGCTATTTCTGATGGGAAACGGTGGTGGGGATGGAAAAGCGGGATGGGCATGGTACAAAATAGAGCAGACAAGGTGCGGGAGGGGCAAGCATAAAGGAAAATGAGTGCATAACATGTCGGATGCGATCATACCAGCACTAAAGCACCGGATCCCATCAGAACTCCGAAGTTAAGCGTGCTTGGGCGAGAGTAGTACTAGGATGGGTGACCTCCTGGGAAGTCCTCGTGTTGCATCCCTTTTTTTTGCATCTGGCGGCGACATTCATAGTGAAGTTACGACGATATTTTTTTATGGGCACTCGTGCTCGGCTATTTCTGATGGGAAACGGTGGTGGGGATGGAAAAGCGGGATGGGCATGGTACAAAATAGAGCAGACAAGGTGCGGGAGGGGCAAGCATAAAGGAAAATGAGTGCATAACATGTCGGATGCGATCATACCAGCACTAAAGCACCGGATCCCATCAGAACTCCGAAGTTAAGCGTGCTTGGGCGAGAGTAGTACTAGGATGGGTGACCTCCTGGGAAGTCCTCGTGTTGCATCCCTTTTTTTTGCATCTGGCGGCGACATTCATAGTGAAGTTACGACGATATTTTTTTATGGGCACTCGTGCTCGGCTATTTCTGATGGGAAACGGTGGTGGGGATGGAAAAGCGGGATGGGCATGGTACAAAATAGAGCAGACAAGGTGCGGGAGGGGCAAGCATAAAGGAAAATGAGTGCATAACATGTCGGATGCGATCATACCAGCACTAAAGCACCGGATCCCATCAGAACTCCGAAGTTAAGCGTGCTTGGGCGAGAGTAGTACTAGGATGGGTGACCTCCTGGGAAGTCCTCGTGTTGCATCCCTTTTTTTTGCATCTGGCGGCGACATTCATAGTGAAGTTACGACGATATTTTTTTATGGGCACTCGTGCTCGGCTATTTCTGATGGGAAACGGTGGTGGGGATGGAAAAGCGGGATGGGCATGGTACAAAATAGAGCAGACAAGGTGCGGGAGGGGCAAGCATAAAGGAAAATGAGTGCATAACATGTCGGATGCGATCATACCAGCACTAAAGCACCGGATCCCATCAGAACTCCGAAGTTAAGCGTGCTTGGGCGAGAGTAGTACTAGGATGGGTGACCTCCTGGGAAGTCCTCGTGTTGCATCCCTTTTTTTTGCGTCTGGCGGCGACATTCATAGTGAAGTTACGACGATATTTTTTTATGGGCACTCGTGCTCGGCTATTTCTGATGGGAAACGGTGGTGGGGATGGAAAAGCGGGATGGGCATGGTACAAAATAGAGCAGACAAGGTGCGGGAGGGGCAAGCATAAAGGAAAATGAGTGCATAACATGTCGGATGCGATCATACCAGCACTAAAGCACCGGATCCCATCAGAACTCCGAAGTTAAGCGTGCTTGGGCGAGAGTAGTACTAGGATGGGTGACCTCCTGGGAAGTCCTCGTGTTGCATCCCTTTTTTTTGCATCTGGCGGCGACATTCATAGTGAAGTTACGACGATATTTTTTTATGGGCACTCGTGCTCGGCTATTTCTGATGGGAAACGGTGGTGGGGATGGAAAAGCGGGATGGGCATGGTACAAAATAGAGCAGACAAGGTGCGGGAGGGGCAAGCATAAAGGAAAATGAGTGCATAACATGTCGGATGCGATCATACCAGCACTAAAGCACCGGATCCCATCAGAACTCCGAAGTTAAGCGTGCTTGGGCGAGAGTAGTACTAGGATGGGTGACCTCCTGGGAAGTCCTCGTGTTGCATCCCTTTTTTTTGCATCTGGCGGCGACATTCATAGTGAAGTTACGACGATATTTTTTTATGGGCACTCGTGCTCGGCTATTTCTGATGGGAAACGGTGGTGGGGATGGAAAAGCGGGATGGGCATGGTACAAAATAGAGCAGACAAGGTGCGGGAGGGGCAAGCATAAAGGAAAATGAGTGCATAACATGTCGGATGCGATCATACCAGCACTAAAGCACCGGATCCCATCAGAACTCCGAAGTTAAGCGTGCTTGGGCGAGAGTAGTACTAGGATGGGTGACCTCCTGGGAAGTCCTCGTGTTGCATCCCTTTTTTTTGCATCTGGCGGCGACATTCATAGTGAAGTTACGACGATATTTTTTTATGGGCACTCGTGCTCGGCTATTTCTGATGGGAAACGGTGGTGGGGATGGAAAAGCGGGATGGGCATGGTACAAAATAGAGCAGACAAGGTGCGGGAGGGGCAAGCATAAAGGAAAATGAGTGCATAACATGTCGGATGCGATCATACCAGCACTAAAGCACCGGATCCCATCAGAACTCCGAAGTTAAGCGTGCTTGGGCGAGAGTAGTACTAGGATGGGTGACCTCCTGGGAAGTCCTCGTGTTGCATCCCTTTTTTTTGCGTCTGGCGGCGACATTCATAGTGAAGTTACGACGATATTTTTTTATGGGCACTCGTGCTCGGCTATTTCTGATGGGAAACGGTGGTGGGGATGGAAAAGCGGGATGGGCATGGTACAAAATAGAGCAGACAAGGTGCGGGAGGGGCAAGCATAAAGGAAAATGAGTGCATAACATGTCGGATGCGATCATACCAGCACTAAAGCACCGGATCCCATCAGAACTCCGAAGTTAAGCGTGCTTGGGCGAGAGTAGTACTAGGATGGGTGACCTCCTGGGAAGTCCTCGTGTTGCATCCCTTTTTTTTGCATCTGGCGGCGACATTCATAGTGAAGTTACGACGATATTTTTTTATGGGCACTCGTGCTCGGCTATTTCTGATGGGAAACGGTGGTGGGGATGGAAAAGCGGGATGGGCATGGTACAAAATAGAGCAGACAAGGTGCGGGAGGGGCAAGCATAAAGGAAAATGAGTGCATAACATGTCGGATGCGATCATACCAGCACTAAAGCACCGGATCCCATCAGAACTCCGAAGTTAAGCGTGCTTGGGCGAGAGTAGTACTAGGATGGGTGACCTCCTGGGAAGTCCTCGTGTTGCATCCCTTTTTTTTGCATCTGGCGGCGACATTCATAGTGAAGTTACGACGATATTTTTTTATGGGCACTCGTGCTCGGCTATTTCTGATGGGAAACGGTGGTGGGGATGGAAAAGCGGGATGGGCATGGTACAAAATAGAGCAGACAAGGTGCGGGAGGGGCAAGCATAAAGGAAAATGAGTGCATAACATGTCGGATGCGATCATACCAGCACTAAAGCACCGGATCCCATCAGAACTCCGAAGTTAAGCGTGCTTGGGCGAGAGTAGTACTAGGATGGGTGACCTCCTGGGAAGTCCTCGTGTTGCATCCCTTTTTTTTGCGTCTGGCGGCGACATTCATAGTGAAGTTACGACGATATTTTTTTATGGGCACTCGTGCTCGGCTATTTCTGATGGGAAACGGTGGTGGGGATGGAAAAGCGGGATGGGCATGGTACAAAATAGAGCAGACAAGGTGCGGGAGGGGCAAGCATAAAGGAAAATGAGTGCATAACATGTCGGATGCGATCATACCAGCACTAAAGCACCGGATCCCATCAGAACTCCGAAGTTAAGCGTGCTTGGGCGAGAGTAGTACTAGGATGGGTGACCTCCTGGGAAGTCCTCGTGTTGCATCCCTTTTTTTTGCATCTGGCGGCGACATTCATAGTGAAGTTACGACGATATTTTTTTATGGGCACTCGTGCTCGGCTATTTCTGATGGGAAACGGTGGTGGGGATGGAAAAGCGGGATGGGCATGGTACAAAATAGAGCAGACAAGGTGCGGGAGGGGCAAGCATAAAGGAAAATGAGTGCATAACATGTCGGATGCGATCATACCAGCACTAAAGCACCGGATCCCATCAGAACTCCGAAGTTAAGCGTGCTTGGGCGAGAGTAGTACTAGGATGGGTGACCTCCTGGGAAGTCCTCGTGTTGCATCCCTTTTTTTTGCGTCTGGCGGCGACATTCATAGTGAAGTTACGACGATATTTTTTTATGGGCACTCGTGCTCGGCTATTTCTGATGGGAAACGGTGGTGGGGATGGAAAAGCGGGATGGGCATGGTACAAAATAGAGCAGACAAGGTGCGGGAGGGGCAAGCATAAAGGAAAATGAGTGCATAACATGTCGGATGCGATCATACCAGCACTAAAGCACCGGATCCCATCAGAACTCCGAAGTTAAGCGTGCTTGGGCGAGAGTAGTACTAGGATGGGTGACCTCCTGGGAAGTCCTCGTGTTGCATCCCTTTTTTTTGCATCTGGCGGCGACATTCATAGTGAAGTTACGACGATATTTTTTTATGGGCACTCGTGCTCGGCTATTTCTGATGGGAAACGGTGGTGGGGATGGAAAAGCGGGATGGGCATGGTACAAAATAGAGCAGACAAGGTGCGGGAGGGGCAAGCATAAAGGAAAATGAGTGCATAACATGTCGGATGCGATCATACCAGCACTAAAGCACCGGATCCCATCAGAACTCCGAAGTTAAGCGTGCTTGGGCGAGAGTAGTACTAGGATGGGTGACCTCCTGGGAAGTCCTCGTGTTGCATCCCTTTTTTTTGCGTCTGGCGGCGACATTCATAGTGAAGTTACGACGATATTTTTTTATGGGCACTCGTGCTCGGCTATTTCTGATGGGAAACGGTGGTGGGGATGGAAAAGCGGGATGGGCATGGTACAAAATAGAGCAGACAAGGTGCGGGAGGGGCAAGCATAAAGGAAAATGAGTGCATAACATGTCGGATGCGATCATACCAGCACTAAAGCACCGGATCCCATCAGAACTCCGAAGTTAAGCGTGCTTGGGCGAGAGTAGTACTAGGATGGGTGACCTCCTGGGAAGTCCTCGTGTTGCATCCCTTTTTTTTGCATCTGGCGGCGACATTCATAGTGAAGTTACGACGATATTTTTTTATGGGCACTCGTGCTCGGCTATTTCTGATGGGAAACGGTGGTGGGGATGGAAAAGCGGGATGGGCATGGTACAAAATAGAGCAGACAAGGTGCGGGAGGGGCAAGCATAAAGGAAAATGAGTGCATAACATGTCGGATGCGATCATACCAGCACTAAAGCACCGGATCCCATCAGAACTCCGAAGTTAAGCGTGCTTGGGCGAGAGTAGTACTAGGATGGGTGACCTCCTGGGAAGTCCTCGTGTTGCATCCCTTTTTTTTGCATCTGGCGGCGACATTCATAGTGAAGTTACGACGATATTTTTTTATGGGCACTCGTGCTCGGCTATTTCTGATGGGAAACGGTGGTGGGGATGGAAAAGCGGGATGGGCATGGTACAAAATAGAGCAGACAAGGTGCGGGAGGGGCAAGCATAAAGGAAAATGAGTGCATAACATGTCGGATGCGATCATACCAGCACTAAAGCACCGGATCCCATCAGAACTCCGAAGTTAAGCGTGCTTGGGCGAGAGTAGTACTAGGATGGGTGACCTCCTGGGAAGTCCTCGTGTTGCATCCCTTTTTTTTGCGTCTGGCGGCGACATTCATAGTGAAGTTACGACGATATTTTTTTATGGGCACTCGTGCTCGGCTATTTCTGATGGGAAACGGTGGTGGGGATGGAAAAGCGGGATGGGCATGGTACAAAATAGAGCAGACAAGGTGCGGGAGGGGCAAGCATAAAGGAAAATGAGTGCATAACATGTCGGATGCGATCATACCAGCACTAAAGCACCGGATCCCATCAGAACTCCGAAGTTAAGCGTGCTTGGGCGAGAGTAGTACTAGGATGGGTGACCTCCTGGGAAGTCCTCGTGTTGCATCCCTTTTTTTTGCATCTGGCGGCGACATTCATAGTGAAGTTACGACGATATTTTTTTATGGGCACTCGTGCTCGGCTATTTCTGATGGGAAACGGTGGTGGGGATGGAAAAGCGGGATGGGCATGGTACAAAATAGAGCAGACAAGGTGCGGGAGGGGCAAGCATAAAGGAAAATGAGTGCATAACATGTCGGATGCGATCATACCAGCACTAAAGCACCGGATCCCATCAGAACTCCGAAGTTAAGCGTGCTTGGGCGAGAGTAGTACTAGGATGGGTGACCTCCTGGGAAGTCCTCGTGTTGCATCCCTTTTTTTTGCATCTGGCGGCGACATTCATAGTGAAGTTACGACGATATTTTTTTATGGGCACTCGTGCTCGGCTATTTCTGATGGGAAACGGTGGTGGGGATGGAAAAGCGGGATGGGCATGGTACAAAATAGAGCAGACAAGGTGCGGGAGGGGCAAGCATAAAGGAAAATGAGTGCATAACATGTCGGATGCGATCATACCAGCACTAAAGCACCGGATCCCATCAGAACTCCGAAGTTAAGCGTGCTTGGGCGAGAGTAGTACTAGGATGGGTGACCTCCTGGGAAGTCCTCGTGTTGCATCCCTTTTTTTTGCGTCTGGCGGCGACATTCATAGTGAAGTTACGACGATATTTTTTTATGGGCACTCGTGCTCGGCTATTTCTGATGGGAAACGGTGGTGGGGATGGAAAAGCGGGATGGGCATGGTACAAAATAGAGCAGACAAGGTGCGGGAGGGGCAAGCATAAAGGAAAATGAGTGCATAACATGTCGGATGCGATCATACCAGCACTAAAGCACCGGATCCCATCAGAACTCCGAAGTTAAGCGTGCTTGGGCGAGAGTAGTACTAGGATGGGTGACCTCCTGGGAAGTCCTCGTGTTGCATCCCTTTTTTTTGCATCTGGCGGCGACATTCATAGTGAAGTTACGACGATATTTTTTTATGGGCACTCGTGCTCGGCTATTTCTGATGGGAAACGGTGGTGGGGATGGAAAAGCGGGATGGGCATGGTACAAAATAGAGCAGACAAGGTGCGGGAGGGGCAAGCATAAAGGAAAATGAGTGCATAACATGTCGGATGCGATCATACCAGCACTAAAGCACCGGATCCCATCAGAACTCCGAAGTTAAGCGTGCTTGGGCGAGAGTAGTACTAGGATGGGTGACCTCCTGGGAAGTCCTCGTGTTGCATCCCTTTTTTTTGCATCTGGCGGCGACATTCATAGTGAAGTTACGACGATATTTTTTTATGGGCACTCGTGCTCGGCTATTTCTGATGGGAAACGGTGGTGGGGATGGAAAAGCGGGATGGGCATGGTACAAAATAGAGCAGACAAGGTGCGGGAGGGGCAAGCATAAAGGAAAATGAGTGCATAACATGTCGGATGCGATCATACCAGCACTAAAGCACCGGATCCCATCAGAACTCCGAAGTTAAGCGTGCTTGGGCGAGAGTAGTACTAGGATGGGTGACCTCCTGGGAAGTCCTCGTGTTGCATCCCTTTTTTTTGCGTCTGGCGGCGACATTCATAGTGAAGTTACGACGATATTTTTTTATGGGCACTCGTGCTCGGCTATTTCTGATGGGAAACGGTGGTGGGGATGGAAAAGCGGGATGGGCATGGTACAAAATAGAGCAGACAAGGTGCGGGAGGGGCAAGCATAAAGGAAAATGAGTGCATAACATGTCGGATGCGATCATACCAGCACTAAAGCACCGGATCCCATCAGAACTCCGAAGTTAAGCGTGCTTGGGCGAGAGTAGTACTAGGATGGGTGACCTCCTGGGAAGTCCTCGTGTTGCATCCCTTTTTTTTGCATCTGGCGGCGACATTCATAGTGAAGTTACGACGATATTTTTTTATGGGCACTCGTGCTCGGCTATTTCTGATGGGAAACGGTGGTGGGGATGGAAAAGCGGGATGGGCATGGTACAAAATAGAGCAGACAAGGTGCGGGAGGGGCAAGCATAAAGGAAAATGAGTGCATAACATGTCGGATGCGATCATACCAGCACTAAAGCACCGGATCCCATCAGAACTCCGAAGTTAAGCGTGCTTGGGCGAGAGTAGTACTAGGATGGGTGACCTCCTGGGAAGTCCTCGTGTTGCATCCCTTTTTTTTGCATCTGGCGGCGACATTCATAGTGAAGTTACGACGATATTTTTTTATGGGCACTCGTGCTCGGCTATTTCTGATGGGAAACGGTGGTGGGGATGGAAAAGCGGGATGGGCATGGTACAAAATAGAGCAGACAAGGTGCGGGAGGGGCAAGCATAAAGGAAAATGAGTGCATAACATGTCGGATGCGATCATACCAGCACTAAAGCACCGGATCCCATCAGAACTCCGAAGTTAAGCGTGCTTGGGCGAGAGTAGTACTAGGATGGGTGACCTCCTGGGAAGTCCTCGTGTTGCATCCCTTTTTTTTGCGTCTGGCGGCGACATTCATAGTGAAGTTACGACGATATTTTTTTATGGGCACTCGTGCTCGGCTATTTCTGATGGGAAACGGTGGTGGGGATGGAAAAGCGGGATGGGCATGGTACAAAATAGAGCAGACAAGGTGCGGGAGGGGCAAGCATAAAGGAAAATGAGTGCATAACATGTCGGATGCGATCATACCAGCACTAAAGCACCGGATCCCATCAGAACTCCGAAGTTAAGCGTGCTTGGGCGAGAGTAGTACTAGGATGGGTGACCTCCTGGGAAGTCCTCGTGTTGCATCCCTTTTTTTTGCATCTGGCGGCGACATTCATAGTGAAGTTACGACGATATTTTTTTATGGGCACTCGTGCTCGGCTATTTCTGATGGGAAACGGTGGTGGGGATGGAAAAGCGGGATGGGCATGGTACAAAATAGAGCAGACAAGGTGCGGGAGGGGCAAGCATAAAGGAAAATGAGTGCATAACATGTCGGATGCGATCATACCAGCACTAAAGCACCGGATCCCATCAGAACTCCGAAGTTAAGCGTGCTTGGGCGAGAGTAGTACTAGGATGGGTGACCTCCTGGGAAGTCCTCGTGTTGCATCCCTTTTTTTTGCATCTGGCGGCGACATTCATAGTGAAGTTACGACGATATTTTTTTATGGGCACTCGTGCTCGGCTATTTCTGATGGGAAACGGTGGTGGGGATGGAAAAGCGGGATGGGCATGGTACAAAATAGAGCAGACAAGGTGCGGGAGGGGCAAGCATAAAGGAAAATGAGTGCATAACATGTCGGATGCGATCATACCAGCACTAAAGCACCGGATCCCATCAGAACTCCGAAGTTAAGCGTGCTTGGGCGAGAGTAGTACTAGGATGGGTGACCTCCTGGGAAGTCCTCGTGTTGCATCCCTTTTTTTTGCGTCTGGCGGCGACATTCATAGTGAAGTTACGACGATATTTTTTTATGGGCACTCGTGCTCGGCTATTTCTGATGGGAAACGGTGGTGGGGATGGAAAAGCGGGATGGGCATGGTACAAAATAGAGCAGACAAGGTGCGGGAGGGGCAAGCATAAAGGAAAATGAGTGCATAACATGTCGGATGCGATCATACCAGCACTAAAGCACCGGATCCCATCAGAACTCCGAAGTTAAGCGTGCTTGGGCGAGAGTAGTACTAGGATGGGTGACCTCCTGGGAAGTCCTCGTGTTGCATCCCTTTTTTTTGCATCTGGCGGCGACATTCATAGTGAAGTTACGACGATATTTTTTTATGGGCACTCGTGCTCGGCTATTTCTGATGGGAAACGGTGGTGGGGATGGAAAAGCGGGATGGGCATGGTACAAAATAGAGCAGACAAGGTGCGGGAGGGGCAAGCATAAAGGAAAATGAGTGCATAACATGTCGGATGCGATCATACCAGCACTAAAGCACCGGATCCCATCAGAACTCCGAAGTTAAGCGTGCTTGGGCGAGAGTAGTACTAGGATGGGTGACCTCCTGGGAAGTCCTCGTGTTGCATCCCTTTTTTTTGCATCTGGCGGCGACATTCATAGTGAAGTTACGACGATATTTTTTTATGGGCACTCGTGCTCGGCTATTTCTGATGGGAAACGGTGGTGGGGATGGAAAAGCGGGATGGGCATGGTACAAAATAGAGCAGACAAGGTGCGGGAGGGGCAAGCATAAAGGAAAATGAGTGCATAACATGTCGGATGCGATCATACCAGCACTAAAGCACCGGATCCCATCAGAACTCCGAAGTTAAGCGTGCTTGGGCGAGAGTAGTACTAGGATGGGTGACCTCCTGGGAAGTCCTCGTGTTGCATCCCTTTTTTTTGCATCTGGCGGCGACATTCATAGTGAAGTTACGACGATATTTTTTTATGGGCACTCGTGCTCGGCTATTTCTGATGGGAAACGGTGGTGGGGATGGAAAAGCGGGATGGGCATGGTACAAAATAGAGCAGACAAGGTGCGGGAGGGGCAAGCATAAAGGAAAATGAGTGCATAACATGTCGGATGCGATCATACCAGCACTAAAGCACCGGATCCCATCAGAACTCCGAAGTTAAGCGTGCTTGGGCGAGAGTAGTACTAGGATGGGTGACCTCCTGGGAAGTCCTCGTGTTGCATCCCTTTTTTTTGCATCTGGCGGCGACATTCATAGTGAAGTTACGACGATATTTTTTTATGGGCACTCGTGCTCGGCTATTTCTGATGGGAAACGGTGGTGGGGATGGAAAAGCGGGATGGGCATGGTACAAAATAGAGCAGACAAGGTGCGGGAGGGGCAAGCATAAAGGAAAATGAGTGCATAACATGTCGGATGCGATCATACCAGCACTAAAGCACCGGATCCCATCAGAACTCCGAAGTTAAGCGTGCTTGGGCGAGAGTAGTACTAGGATGGGTGACCTCCTGGGAAGTCCTCGTGTTGCATCCCTTTTTTTTGCGTCTGGCGGCGACATTCATAGTGAAGTTACGACGATATTTTTTTATGGGCACTCGTGCTCGGCTATTTCTGATGGGAAACGGTGGTGGGGATGGAAAAGCGGGATGGGCATGGTACAAAATAGAGCAGACAAGGTGCGGGAGGGGCAAGCATAAAGGAAAATGAGTGCATAACATGTCGGATGCGATCATACCAGCACTAAAGCACCGGATCCCATCAGAACTCCGAAGTTAAGCGTGCTTGGGCGAGAGTAGTACTAGGATGGGTGACCTCCTGGGAAGTCCTCGTGTTGCATCCCTTTTTTTTGCATCTGGCGGCGACATTCATAGTGAAGTTACGACGATATTTTTTTATGGGCACTCGTGCTCGGCTATTTCTGATGGGAAACGGTGGTGGGGATGGAAAAGCGGGATGGGCATGGTACAAAATAGAGCAGACAAGGTGCGGGAGGGGCAAGCATAAAGGAAAATGAGTGCATAACATGTCGGATGCGATCATACCAGCACTAAAGCACCGGATCCCATCAGAACTCCGAAGTTAAGCGTGCTTGGGCGAGAGTAGTACTAGGATGGGTGACCTCCTGGGAAGTCCTCGTGTTGCATCCCTTTTTTTTGCGTCTGGCGGCGACATTCATAGTGAAGTTACGACGATATTTTTTTATGGGCACTCGTGCTCGGCTATTTCTGATGGGAAACGGTGGTGGGGATGGAAAAGCGGGATGGGCATGGTACAAAATAGAGCAGACAAGGTGCGGGAGGGGCAAGCATAAAGGAAAATGAGTGCATAACATGTCGGATGCGATCATACCAGCACTAAAGCACCGGATCCCATCAGAACTCCGAAGTTAAGCGTGCTTGGGCGAGAGTAGTACTAGGATGGGTGACCTCCTGGGAAGTCCTCGTGTTGCATCCCTTTTTTTTGCATCTGGCGGCGACATTCATAGTGAAGTTACGACGATATTTTTTTATGGGCACTCGTGCTCGGCTATTTCTGATGGGAAACGGTGGTGGGGATGGAAAAGCGGGATGGGCATGGTACAAAATAGAGCAGACAAGGTGCGGGAGGGGCAAGCATAAAGGAAAATGAGTGCATAACATGTCGGATGCGATCATACCAGCACTAAAGCACCGGATCCCATCAGAACTCCGAAGTTAAGCGTGCTTGGGCGAGAGTAGTACTAGGATGGGTGACCTCCTGGGAAGTCCTCGTGTTGCATCCCTTTTTTTTGCATCTGGCGGCGACATTCATAGTGAAGTTACGACGATATTTTTTTATGGGCACTCGTGCTCGGCTATTTCTGATGGGAAACGGTGGTGGGGATGGAAAAGCGGGATGGGCATGGTACAAAATAGAGCAGACAAGGTGCGGGAGGGGCAAGCATAAAGGAAAATGAGTGCATAACATGTCGGATGCGATCATACCAGCACTAAAGCACCGGATCCCATCAGAACTCCGAAGTTAAGCGTGCTTGGGCGAGAGTAGTACTAGGATGGGTGACCTCCTGGGAAGTCCTCGTGTTGCATCCCTTTTTTTTGCATCTGGCGGCGACATTCATAGTGAAGTTACGACGATATTTTTTTATGGGCACTCGTGCTCGGCTATTTCTGATGGGAAACGGTGGTGGGGATGGAAAAGCGGGATGGGCATGGTACAAAATAGAGCAGACAAGGTGCGGGAGGGGCAAGCATAAAGGAAAATGAGTGCATAACATGTCGGATGCGATCATACCAGCACTAAAGCACCGGATCCCATCAGAACTCCGAAGTTAAGCGTGCTTGGGCGAGAGTAGTACTAGGATGGGTGACCTCCTGGGAAGTCCTCGTGTTGCATCCCTTTTTTTTGCATCTGGCGGCGACATTCATAGTGAAGTTACGACGATATTTTTTTATGGGCACTCGTGCTCGGCTATTTCTGATGGGAAACGGTGGTGGGGATGGAAAAGCGGGATGGGCATGGTACAAAATAGAGCAGACAAGGTGCGGGAGGGGCAAGCATAAAGGAAAATGAGTGCATAACATGTCGGATGCGATCATACCAGCACTAAAGCACCGGATCCCATCAGAACTCCGAAGTTAAGCGTGCTTGGGCGAGAGTAGTACTAGGATGGGTGACCTCCTGGGAAGTCCTCGTGTTGCATCCCTTTTTTTTGCATCTGGCGGCGACATTCATAGTGAAGTTACGACGATATTTTTTTATGGGCACTCGTGCTCGGCTATTTCTGATGGGAAACGGTGGTGGGGATGGAAAAGCGGGATGGGCATGGTACAAAATAGAGCAGACAAGGTGCGGGAGGGGCAAGCATAAAGGAAAATGAGTGCATAACATGTCGGATGCGATCATACCAGCACTAAAGCACCGGATCCCATCAGAACTCCGAAGTTAAGCGTGCTTGGGCGAGAGTAGTACTAGGATGGGTGACCTCCTGGGAAGTCCTCGTGTTGCATCCCTTTTTTTTGCATCTGGCGGCGACATTCATAGTGAAGTTACGACGATATTTTTTTATGGGCACTCGTGCTCGGCTATTTCTGATGGGAAACGGTGGTGGGGATGGAAAAGCGGGATGGGCATGGTACAAAATAGAGCAGACAAGGTGCGGGAGGGGCAAGCATAAAGGAAAATGAGTGCATAACATGTCGGATGCGATCATACCAGCACTAAAGCACCGGATCCCATCAGAACTCCGAAGTTAAGCGTGCTTGGGCGAGAGTAGTACTAGGATGGGTGACCTCCTGGGAAGTCCTCGTGTTGCATCCCTTTTTTTTGCATCTGGCGGCGACATTCATAGTGAAGTTACGACGATATTTTTTTATGGGCACTCGTGCTCGGCTATTTCTGATGGGAAACGGTGGTGGGGATGGAAAAGCGGGATGGGCATGGTACAAAATAGAGCAGACAAGGTGCGGGAGGGGCAAGCATAAAGGAAAATGAGTGCATAACATGTCGGATGCGATCATACCAGCACTAAAGCACCGGATCCCATCAGAACTCCGAAGTTAAGCGTGCTTGGGCGAGAGTAGTACTAGGATGGGTGACCTCCTGGGAAGTCCTCGTGTTGCATCCCTTTTTTTTGCATCTGGCGGCGACATTCATAGTGAAGTTACGACGATATTTTTTTATGGGCACTCGTGCTCGGCTATTTCTGATGGGAAACGGTGGTGGGGATGGAAAAGCGGGATGGGCATGGTACAAAATAGAGCAGACAAGGTGCGGGAGGGGCAAGCATAAAGGAAAATGAGTGCATAACATGTCGGATGCGATCATACCAGCACTAAAGCACCGGATCCCATCAGAACTCCGAAGTTAAGCGTGCTTGGGCGAGAGTAGTACTAGGATGGGTGACCTCCTGGGAAGTCCTCGTGTTGCATCCCTTTTTTTTGCATCTGGCGGCGACATTCATAGTGAAGTTACGACGATATTTTTTTATGGGCACTCGTGCTCGGCTATTTCTGATGGGAAACGGTGGTGGGGATGGAAAAGCGGGATGGGCATGGTACAAAATAGAGCAGACAAGGTGCGGGAGGGGCAAGCATAAAGGAAAATGAGTGCATAACATGTCGGATGCGATCATACCAGCACTAAAGCACCGGATCCCATCAGAACTCCGAAGTTAAGCGTGCTTGGGCGAGAGTAGTACTAGGATGGGTGACCTCCTGGGAAGTCCTCGTGTTGCATCCCTTTTTTTTGCATCTGGCGGCGACATTCATAGTGAAGTTACGACGATATTTTTTTATGGGCACTCGTGCTCGGCTATTTCTGATGGGAAACGGTGGTGGGGATGGAAAAGCGGGATGGGCATGGTACAAAATAGAGCAGACAAGGTGCGGGAGGGGCAAGCATAAAGGAAAATGAGTGCATAACATGTCGGATGCGATCATACCAGCACTAAAGCACCGGATCCCATCAGAACTCCGAAGTTAAGCGTGCTTGGGCGAGAGTAGTACTAGGATGGGTGACCTCCTGGGAAGTCCTCGTGTTGCATCCCTTTTTTTTGCATCTGGCGGCGACATTCATAGTGAAGTTACGACGATATTTTTTTATGGGCACTCGTGCTCGGCTATTTCTGATGGGAAACGGTGGTGGGGATGGAAAAGCGGGATGGGCATGGTACAAAATAGAGCAGACAAGGTGCGGGAGGGGCAAGCATAAAGGAAAATGAGTGCATAACATGTCGGATGCGATCATACCAGCACTAAAGCACCGGATCCCATCAGAACTCCGAAGTTAAGCGTGCTTGGGCGAGAGTAGTACTAGGATGGGTGACCTCCTGGGAAGTCCTCGTGTTGCATCCCTTTTTTTTGCATCTGGCGGCGACATTCATAGTGAAGTTACGACGATATTTTTTTATGGGCACTCGTGCTCGGCTATTTCTGATGGGAAACGGTGGTGGGGATGGAAAAGCGGGATGGGCATGGTACAAAATAGAGCAGACAAGGTGCGGGAGGGGCAAGCATAAAGGAAAATGAGTGCATAACATGTCGGATGCGATCATACCAGCACTAAAGCACCGGATCCCATCAGAACTCCGAAGTTAAGCGTGCTTGGGCGAGAGTAGTACTAGGATGGGTGACCTCCTGGGAAGTCCTCGTGTTGCATCCCTTTTTTTTGCATCTGGCGGCGACATTCATAGTGAAGTTACGACGATATTTTTTTATGGGCACTCGTGCTCGGCTATTTCTGATGGGAAACGGTGGTGGGGATGGAAAAGCGGGATGGGCATGGTACAAAATAGAGCAGACAAGGTGCGGGAGGGGCAAGCATAAAGGAAAATGAGTGCATAACATGTCGGATGCGATCATACCAGCACTAAAGCACCGGATCCCATCAGAACTCCGAAGTTAAGCGTGCTTGGGCGAGAGTAGTACTAGGATGGGTGACCTCCTGGGAAGTCCTCGTGTTGCATCCCTTTTTTTTGCATCTGGCGGCGACATTCATAGTGAAGTTACGACGATATTTTTTTATGGGCACTCGTGCTCGGCTATTTCTGATGGGAAACGGTGGTGGGGATGGAAAAGCGGGATGGGCATGGTACAAAATAGAGCAGACAAGGTGCGGGAGGGGCAAGCATAAAGGAAAATGAGTGCATAACATGTCGGATGCGATCATACCAGCACTAAAGCACCGGATCCCATCAGAACTCCGAAGTTAAGCGTGCTTGGGCGAGAGTAGTACTAGGATGGGTGACCTCCTGGGAAGTCCTCGTGTTGCATCCCTTTTTTTTGCGTCTGGCGGCGACATTCATAGTGAAGTTACGACGATATTTTTTTATGGGCACTCGTGCTCGGCTATTTCTGATGGGAAACGGTGGTGGGGATGGAAAAGCGGGATGGGCATGGTACAAAATAGAGCAGACAAGGTGCGGGAGGGGCAAGCATAAAGGAAAATGAGTGCATAACATGTCGGATGCGATCATACCAGCACTAAAGCACCGGATCCCATCAGAACTCCGAAGTTAAGCGTGCTTGGGCGAGAGTAGTACTAGGATGGGTGACCTCCTGGGAAGTCCTCGTGTTGCATCCCTTTTTTTTGCGTCTGGCGGCGACATTCATAGTGAAGTTACGACGATATTTTTTTATGGGCACTCGTGCTCGGCTATTTCTGATGGGAAACGGTGGTGGGGATGGAAAAGCGGGATGGGCATGGTACAAAATAGAGCAGACAAGGTGCGGGAGGGGCAAGCATAAAGGAAAATGAGTGCATAACATGTCGGATGCGATCATACCAGCACTAAAGCACCGGATCCCATCAGAACTCCGAAGTTAAGCGTGCTTGGGCGAGAGTAGTACTAGGATGGGTGACCTCCTGGGAAGTCCTCGTGTTGCATCCCTTTTTTTTGCATCTGGCGGCGACATTCATAGTGAAGTTACGACGATATTTTTTTATGGGCACTCGTGCTCGGCTATTTCTGATGGGAAACGGTGGTGGGGATGGAAAAGCGGGATGGGCATGGTACAAAATAGAGCAGACAAGGTGCGGGAGGGGCAAGCATAAAGGAAAATGAGTGCATAACATGTCGGATGCGATCATACCAGCACTAAAGCACCGGATCCCATCAGAACTCCGAAGTTAAGCGTGCTTGGGCGAGAGTAGTACTAGGATGGGTGACCTCCTGGGAAGTCCTCGTGTTGCATCCCTTTTTTTTGCATCTGGCGGCGACATTCATAGTGAAGTTACGACGATATTTTTTTATGGGCACTCGTGCTCGGCTATTTCTGATGGGAAACGGTGGTGGGGATGGAAAAGCGGGATGGGCATGGTACAAAATAGAGCAGACAAGGTGCGGGAGGGGCAAGCATAAAGGAAAATGAGTGCATAACATGTCGGATGCGATCATACCAGCACTAAAGCACCGGATCCCATCAGAACTCCGAAGTTAAGCGTGCTTGGGCGAGAGTAGTACTAGGATGGGTGACCTCCTGGGAAGTCCTCGTGTTGCATCCCTTTTTTTTGCATCTGGCGGCGACATTCATAGTGAAGTTACGACGATATTTTTTTATGGGCACTCGTGCTCGGCTATTTCTGATGGGAAACGGTGGTGGGGATGGAAAAGCGGGATGGGCATGGTACAAAATAGAGCAGACAAGGTGCGGGAGGGGCAAGCATAAAGGAAAATGAGTGCATAACATGTCGGATGCGATCATACCAGCACTAAAGCACCGGATCCCATCAGAACTCCGAAGTTAAGCGTGCTTGGGCGAGAGTAGTACTAGGATGGGTGACCTCCTGGGAAGTCCTCGTGTTGCATCCCTTTTTTTTGCATCTGGCGGCGACATTCATAGTGAAGTTACGACGATATTTTTTTATGGGCACTCGTGCTCGGCTATTTCTGATGGGAAACGGTGGTGGGGATGGAAAAGCGGGATGGGCATGGTACAAAATAGAGCAGACAAGGTGCGGGAGGGGCAAGCATAAAGGAAAATGAGTGCATAACATGTCGGATGCGATCATACCAGCACTAAAGCACCGGATCCCATCAGAACTCCGAAGTTAAGCGTGCTTGGGCGAGAGTAGTACTAGGATGGGTGACCTCCTGGGAAGTCCTCGTGTTGCATCCCTTTTTTTTGCATCTGGCGGCGACATTCATAGTGAAGTTACGACGATATTTTTTTATGGGCACTCGTGCTCGGCTATTTCTGATGGGAAACGGTGGTGGGGATGGAAAAGCGGGATGGGCATGGTACAAAATAGAGCAGACAAGGTGCGGGAGGGGCAAGCATAAAGGAAAATGAGTGCATAACATGTCGGATGCGATCATACCAGCACTAAAGCACCGGATCCCATCAGAACTCCGAAGTTAAGCGTGCTTGGGCGAGAGTAGTACTAGGATGGGTGACCTCCTGGGAAGTCCTCGTGTTGCATCCCTTTTTTTTGCGTCTGGCGGCGACATTCATAGTGAAGTTACGACGATATTTTTTTATGGGCACTCGTGCTCGGCTATTTCTGATGGGAAACGGTGGTGGGGATGGAAAAGCGGGATGGGCATGGTACAAAATAGAGCAGACAAGGTGCGGGAGGGGCAAGCATAAAGGAAAATGAGTGCATAACATGTCGGATGCGATCATACCAGCACTAAAGCACCGGATCCCATCAGAACTCCGAAGTTAAGCGTGCTTGGGCGAGAGTAGTACTAGGATGGGTGACCTCCTGGGAAGTCCTCGTGTTGCATCCCTTTTTTTTGCGTCTGGCGGCGACATTCATAGTGAAGTTACGACGATATTTTTTTATGGGCACTCGTGCTCGGCTATTTCTGATGGGAAACGGTGGTGGGGATGGAAAAGCGGGATGGGCATGGTACAAAATAGAGCAGACAAGGTGCGGGAGGGGCAAGCATAAAGGAAAATGAGTGCATAACATGTCGGATGCGATCATACCAGCACTAAAGCACCGGATCCCATCAGAACTCCGAAGTTAAGCGTGCTTGGGCGAGAGTAGTACTAGGATGGGTGACCTCCTGGGAAGTCCTCGTGTTGCATCCCTTTTTTTTTGCATCTGGCGGCGACATTCATAGTGAAGTTACGACGATATTTTTTTATGGGCACTCGTGCTCGGCTATTTCTGATGGGAAACGGTGGTGGGGATGGAAAAGCGGGATGGGCATGGTACAAAATAGAGCAGACAAGGTGCGGGAGGGGCAAGCATAAAGGAAAATGAGTGCATAACATGTCGGATGCGATCATACCAGCACTAAAGCACCGGATCCCATCAGAACTCCGAAGTTAAGCGTGCTTGGGCGAGAGTAGTACTAGGATGGGTGACCTCCTGGGAAGTCCTCGTGTTGCATCCCTTTTTTTTGCGTCTGGCGGCGACATTCATAGTGAAGTTACGACGATATTTTTTTATGGGCACTCGTGCTCGGCTATTTCTGATGGGAAACGGTGGTGGGGATGGAAAAGCGGGATGGGCATGGTACAAAATAGAGCAGACAAGGTGCGGGAGGGGCAAGCATAAAGGAAAATGAGTGCATAACATGTCGGATGCGATCATACCAGCACTAAAGCACCGGATCCCATCAGAACTCCGAAGTTAAGCGTGCTTGGGCGAGAGTAGTACTAGGATGGGTGACCTCCTGGGAAGTCCTCGTGTTGCATCCCTTTTTTTTGCATCTGGCGGCGACATTCATAGTGAAGTTACGACGATATTTTTTTATGGGCACTCGTGCTCGGCTATTTCTGATGGGAAACGGTGGTGGGGATGGAAAAGCGGGATGGGCATGGTACAAAATAGAGCAGACAAGGTGCGGGAGGGGCAAGCATAAAGGAAAATGAGTGCATAACATGTCGGATGCGATCATACCAGCACTAAAGCACCGGATCCCATCAGAACTCCGAAGTTAAGCGTGCTTGGGCGAGAGTAGTACTAGGATGGGTGACCTCCTGGGAAGTCCTCGTGTTGCATCCCTTTTTTTTGCATCTGGCGGCGACATTCATAGTGAAGTTACGACGATATTTTTTTATGGGCACTCGTGCTCGGCTATTTCTGATGGGAAACGGTGGTGGGGATGGAAAAGCGGGATGGGCATGGTACAAAATAGAGCAGACAAGGTGCGGGAGGGGCAAGCATAAAGGAAAATGAGTGCATAACATGTCGGATGCGATCATACCAGCACTAAAGCACCGGATCCCATCAGAACTCCGAAGTTAAGCGTGCTTGGGCGAGAGTAGTACTAGGATGGGTGACCTCCTGGGAAGTCCTCGTGTTGCATCCCTTTTTTTTGCATCTGGCGGCGACATTCATAGTGAAGTTACGACGATATTTTTTTATGGGCACTCGTGCTCGGCTATTTCTGATGGGAAACGGTGGTGGGGATGGAAAAGCGGGATGGGCATGGTACAAAATAGAGCAGACAAGGTGCGGGAGGGGCAAGCATAAAGGAAAATGAGTGCATAACATGTCGGATGCGATCATACCAGCACTAAAGCACCGGATCCCATCAGAACTCCGAAGTTAAGCGTGCTTGGGCGAGAGTAGTACTAGGATGGGTGACCTCCTGGGAAGTCCTCGTGTTGCATCCCTTTTTTTTGCATCTGGCGGCGACATTCATAGTGAAGTTACGACGATATTTTTTTATGGGCACTCGTGCTCGGCTATTTCTGATGGGAAACGGTGGTGGGGATGGAAAAGCGGGATGGGCATGGTACAAAATAGAGCAGACAAGGTGCGGGAGGGGCAAGCATAAAGGAAAATGAGTGCATAACATGTCGGATGCGATCATACCAGCACTAAAGCACCGGATCCCATCAGAACTCCGAAGTTAAGCGTGCTTGGGCGAGAGTAGTACTAGGATGGGTGACCTCCTGGGAAGTCCTCGTGTTGCATCCCTTTTTTTTGCGTCTGGCGGCGACATTCATAGTGAAGTTACGACGATATTTTTTTATGGGCACTCGTGCTCGGCTATTTCTGATGGGAAACGGTGGTGGGGATGGAAAAGCGGGATGGGCATGGTACAAAATAGAGCAGACAAGGTGCGGGAGGGGCAAGCATAAAGGAAAATGAGTGCATAACATGTCGGATGCGATCATACCAGCACTAAAGCACCGGATCCCATCAGAACTCCGAAGTTAAGCGTGCTTGGGCGAGAGTAGTACTAGGATGGGTGACCTCCTGGGAAGTCCTCGTGTTGCATCCCTTTTTTTTGCATCTGGCGGCGACATTCATAGTGAAGTTACGACGATATTTTTTTATGGGCACTCGTGCTCGGCTATTTCTGATGGGAAACGGTGGTGGGGATGGAAAAGCGGGATGGGCATGGTACAAAATAGAGCAGACAAGGTGCGGGAGGGGCAAGCATAAAGGAAAATGAGTGCATAACATGTCGGATGCGATCATACCAGCACTAAAGCACCGGATCCCATCAGAACTCCGAAGTTAAGCGTGCTTGGGCGAGAGTAGTACTAGGATGGGTGACCTCCTGGGAAGTCCTCGTGTTGCATCCCTTTTTTTTGCATCTGGCGGCGACATTCATAGTGAAGTTACGACGATATTTTTTTATGGGCACTCGTGCTCGGCTATTTCTGATGGGAAACGGTGGTGGGGATGGAAAAGCGGGATGGGCATGGTACAAAATAGAGCAGACAAGGTGCGGGAGGGGCAAGCATAAAGGAAAATGAGTGCATAACATGTCGGATGCGATCATACCAGCACTAAAGCACCGGATCCCATCAGAACTCCGAAGTTAAGCGTGCTTGGGCGAGAGTAGTACTAGGATGGGTGACCTCCTGGGAAGTCCTCGTGTTGCATCCCTTTTTTTTGCATCTGGCGGCGACATTCATAGTGAAGTTACGACGATATTTTTTTATGGGCACTCGTGCTCGGCTATTTCTGATGGGAAACGGTGGTGGGGATGGAAAAGCGGGATGGGCATGGTACAAAATAGAGCAGACAAGGTGCGGGAGGGGCAAGCATAAAGGAAAATGAGTGCATAACATGTCGGATGCGATCATACCAGCACTAAAGCACCGGATCCCATCAGAACTCCGAAGTTAAGCGTGCTTGGGCGAGAGTAGTACTAGGATGGGTGACCTCCTGGGAAGTCCTCGTGTTGCATCCCTTTTTTTTGCATCTGGCGGCGACATTCATAGTGAAGTTACGACGATATTTTTTTATGGGCACTCGTGCTCGGCTATTTCTGATGGGAAACGGTGGTGGGGATGGAAAAGCGGGATGGGCATGGTACAAAATAGAGCAGACAAGGTGCGGGAGGGGCAAGCATAAAGGAAAATGAGTGCATAACATGTCGGATGCGATCATACCAGCACTAAAGCACCGGATCCCATCAGAACTCCGAAGTTAAGCGTGCTTGGGCGAGAGTAGTACTAGGATGGGTGACCTCCTGGGAAGTCCTCGTGTTGCATCCCTTTTTTTTGCATCTGGCGGCGACATTCATAGTGAAGTTACGACGATATTTTTTTATGGGCACTCGTGCTCGGCTATTTCTGATGGGAAACGGTGGTGGGGATGGAAAAGCGGGATGGGCATGGTACAAAATAGAGCAGACAAGGTGCGGGAGGGGCAAGCATAAAGGAAAATGAGTGCATAACATGTCGGATGCGATCATACCAGCACTAAAGCACCGGATCCCATCAGAACTCCGAAGTTAAGCGTGCTTGGGCGAGAGTAGTACTAGGATGGGTGACCTCCTGGGAAGTCCTCGTGTTGCATCCCTTTTTTTTTGCATCTGGCGGCGACATTCATAGTGAAGTTACGACGATATTTTTTTATGGGCACTCGTGCTCGGCTATTTCTGATGGGAAACGGTGGTGGGGATGGAAAAGCGGGATGGGCATGGTACAAAATAGAGCAGACAAGGTGCGGGAGGGGCAAGCATAAAGGAAAATGAGTGCATAACATGTCGGATGCGATCATACCAGCACTAAAGCACCGGATCCCATCAGAACTCCGAAGTTAAGCGTGCTTGGGCGAGAGTAGTACTAGGATGGGTGACCTCCTGGGAAGTCCTCGTGTTGCATCCCTTTTTTTTGCATCTGGCGGCGACATTCATAGTGAAGTTACGACGATATTTTTTTATGGGCACTCGTGCTCGGCTATTTCTGATGGGAAACGGTGGTGGGGATGGAAAAGCGGGATGGGCATGGTACAAAATAGAGCAGACAAGGTGCGGGAGGGGCAAGCATAAAGGAAAATGAGTGCATAACATGTCGGATGCGATCATACCAGCACTAAAGCACCGGATCCCATCAGAACTCCGAAGTTAAGCGTGCTTGGGCGAGAGTAGTACTAGGATGGGTGACCTCCTGGGAAGTCCTCGTGTTGCATCCCTTTTTTTTGCATCTGGCGGCGACATTCATAGTGAAGTTACGACGATATTTTTTTATGGGCACTCGTGCTCGGCTATTTCTGATGGGAAACGGTGGTGGGGATGGAAAAGCGGGATGGGCATGGTACAAAATAGAGCAGACAAGGTGCGGGAGGGGCAAGCATAAAGGAAAATGAGTGCATAACATGTCGGATGCGATCATACCAGCACTAAAGCACCGGATCCCATCAGAACTCCGAAGTTAAGCGTGCTTGGGCGAGAGTAGTACTAGGATGGGTGACCTCCTGGGAAGTCCTCGTGTTGCATCCCTTTTTTTTTGCATCTGGCGGCGACATTCATAGTGAAGTTACGACGATATTTTTTTATGGGCACTCGTGCTCGGCTATTTCTGATGGGAAACGGTGGTGGGGATGGAAAAGCGGGATGGGCATGGTACAAAATAGAGCAGACAAGGTGCGGGAGGGGCAAGCATAAAGGAAAATGAGTGCATAACATGTCGGATGCGATCATACCAGCACTAAAGCACCGGATCCCATCAGAACTCCGAAGTTAAGCGTGCTTGGGCGAGAGTAGTACTAGGATGGGTGACCTCCTGGGAAGTCCTCGTGTTGCATCCCTTTTTTTTGCATCTGGCGGCGACATTCATAGTGAAGTTACGACGATATTTTTTTATGGGCACTCGTGCTCGGCTATTTCTGATGGGAAACGGTGGTGGGGATGGAAAAGCGGGATGGGCATGGTACAAAATAGAGCAGACAAGGTGCGGGAGGGGCAAGCATAAAGGAAAATGAGTGCATAACATGTCGGATGCGATCATACCAGCACTAAAGCACCGGATCCCATCAGAACTCCGAAGTTAAGCGTGCTTGGGCGAGAGTAGTACTAGGATGGGTGACCTCCTGGGAAGTCCTCGTGTTGCATCCCTTTTTTTTGCATCTGGCGGCGACATTCATAGTGAAGTTACGACGATATTTTTTTATGGGCACTCGTGCTCGGCTATTTCTGATGGGAAACGGTGGTGGGGATGGAAAAGCGGGATGGGCATGGTACAAAATAGAGCAGACAAGGTGCGGGAGGGGCAAGCATAAAGGAAAATGAGTGCATAACATGTCGGATGCGATCATACCAGCACTAAAGCACCGGATCCCATCAGAACTCCGAAGTTAAGCGTGCTTGGGCGAGAGTAGTACTAGGATGGGTGACCTCCTGGGAAGTCCTCGTGTTGCATCCCTTTTTTTTGCATCTGGCGGCGACATTCATAGTGAAGTTACGACGATATTTTTTTATGGGCACTCGTGCTCGGCTATTTCTGATGGGAAACGGTGGTGGGGATGGAAAAGCGGGATGGGCATGGTACAAAATAGAGCAGACAAGGTGCGGGAGGGGCAAGCATAAAGGAAAATGAGTGCATAACATGTCGGATGCGATCATACCAGCACTAAAGCACCGGATCCCATCAGAACTCCGAAGTTAAGCGTGCTTGGGCGAGAGTAGTACTAGGATGGGTGACCTCCTGGGAAGTCCTCGTGTTGCATCCCTTTTTTTTGCATCTGGCGGCGACATTCATAGTGAAGTTACGACGATATTTTTTTATGGGCACTCGTGCTCGGCTATTTCTGATGGGAAACGGTGGTGGGGATGGAAAAGCGGGATGGGCATGGTACAAAATAGAGCAGACAAGGTGCGGGAGGGGCAAGCATAAAGGAAAATGAGTGCATAACATGTCGGATGCGATCATACCAGCACTAAAGCACCGGATCCCATCAGAACTCCGAAGTTAAGCGTGCTTGGGCGAGAGTAGTACTAGGATGGGTGACCTCCTGGGAAGTCCTCGTGTTGCATCCCTTTTTTTTTGCATCTGGCGGCGACATTCATAGTGAAGTTACGACGATATTTTTTTATGGGCACTCGTGCTCGGCTATTTCTGATGGGAAACGGTGGTGGGGATGGAAAAGCGGGATGGGCATGGTACAAAATAGAGCAGACAAGGTGCGGGAGGGGCAAGCATAAAGGAAAATGAGTGCATAACATGTCGGATGCGATCATACCAGCACTAAAGCACCGGATCCCATCAGAACTCCGAAGTTAAGCGTGCTTGGGCGAGAGTAGTACTAGGATGGGTGACCTCCTGGGAAGTCCTCGTGTTGCATCCCTTTTTTTTGCGTCTGGCGGCGACATTCATAGTGAAGTTACGACGATATTTTTTTATGGGCACTCGTGCTCGGCTATTTCTGATGGGAAACGGTGGTGGGGATGGAAAAGCGGGATGGGCATGGTACAAAATAGAGCAGACAAGGTGCGGGAGGGGCAAGCATAAAGGAAAATGAGTGCATAACATGTCGGATGCGATCATACCAGCACTAAAGCACCGGATCCCATCAGAACTCCGAAGTTAAGCGTGCTTGGGCGAGAGTAGTACTAGGATGGGTGACCTCCTGGGAAGTCCTCGTGTTGCATCCCTTTTTTTTTGCATCTGGCGGCGACATTCATAGTGAAGTTACGACGATATTTTTTTATGGGCACTCGTGCTCGGCTATTTCTGATGGGAAACGGTGGTGGGGATGGAAAAGCGGGATGGGCATGGTACAAAATAGAGCAGACAAGGTGCGGGAGGGGCAAGCATAAAGGAAAATGAGTGCATAACATGTCGGATGCGATCATACCAGCACTAAAGCACCGGATCCCATCAGAACTCCGAAGTTAAGCGTGCTTGGGCGAGAGTAGTACTAGGATGGGTGACCTCCTGGGAAGTCCTCGTGTTGCATCCCTTTTTTTTGCATCTGGCGGCGACATTCATAGTGAAGTTACGACGATATTTTTTTATGGGCACTCGTGCTCGGCTATTTCTGATGGGAAACGGTGGTGGGGATGGAAAAGCGGGATGGGCATGGTACAAAATAGAGCAGACAAGGTGCGGGAGGGGCAAGCATAAAGGAAAATGAGTGCATAACATGTCGGATGCGATCATACCAGCACTAAAGCACCGGATCCCATCAGAACTCCGAAGTTAAGCGTGCTTGGGCGAGAGTAGTACTAGGATGGGTGACCTCCTGGGAAGTCCTCGTGTTGCATCCCTTTTTTTTGCGTCTGGCGGCGACATTCATAGTGAAGTTACGACGATATTTTTTTATGGGCACTCGTGCTCGGCTATTTCTGATGGGAAACGGTGGTGGGGATGGAAAAGCGGGATGGGCATGGTACAAAATAGAGCAGACAAGGTGCGGGAGGGGCAAGCATAAAGGAAAATGAGTGCATAACATGTCGGATGCGATCATACCAGCACTAAAGCACCGGATCCCATCAGAACTCCGAAGTTAAGCGTGCTTGGGCGAGAGTAGTACTAGGATGGGTGACCTCCTGGGAAGTCCTCGTGTTGCATCCCTTTTTTTTGCATCTGGCGGCGACATTCATAGTGAAGTTACGACGATATTTTTTTATGGGCACTCGTGCTCGGCTATTTCTGATGGGAAACGGTGGTGGGGATGGAAAAGCGGGATGGGCATGGTACAAAATAGAGCAGACAAGGTGCGGGAGGGGCAAGCATAAAGGAAAATGAGTGCATAACATGTCGGATGCGATCATACCAGCACTAAAGCACCGGATCCCATCAGAACTCCGAAGTTAAGCGTGCTTGGGCGAGAGTAGTACTAGGATGGGTGACCTCCTGGGAAGTCCTCGTGTTGCATCCCTTTTTTTTGCATCTGGCGGCGACATTCATAGTGAAGTTACGACGATATTTTTTTATGGGCACTCGTGCTCGGCTATTTCTGATGGGAAACGGTGGTGGGGATGGAAAAGCGGGATGGGCATGGTACAAAATAGAGCAGACAAGGTGCGGGAGGGGCAAGCATAAAGGAAAATGAGTGCATAACATGTCGGATGCGATCATACCAGCACTAAAGCACCGGATCCCATCAGAACTCCGAAGTTAAGCGTGCTTGGGCGAGAGTAGTACTAGGATGGGTGACCTCCTGGGAAGTCCTCGTGTTGCATCCCTTTTTTTTTGCATCTGGCGGCGACATTCATAGTGAAGTTACGACGATATTTTTTTATGGGCACTCGTGCTCGGCTATTTCTGATGGGAAACGGTGGTGGGGATGGAAAAGCGGGATGGGCATGGTACAAAATAGAGCAGACAAGGTGCGGGAGGGGCAAGCATAAAGGAAAATGAGTGCATAACATGTCGGATGCGATCATACCAGCACTAAAGCACCGGATCCCATCAGAACTCCGAAGTTAAGCGTGCTTGGGCGAGAGTAGTACTAGGATGGGTGACCTCCTGGGAAGTCCTCGTGTTGCATCCCTTTTTTTTGCATCTGGCGGCGACATTCATAGTGAAGTTACGACGATATTTTTTTATGGGCACTCGTGCTCGGCTATTTCTGATGGGAAACGGTGGTGGGGATGGAAAAGCGGGATGGGCATGGTACAAAATAGAGCAGACAAGGTGCGGGAGGGGCAAGCATAAAGGAAAATGAGTGCATAACATGTCGGATGCGATCATACCAGCACTAAAGCACCGGATCCCATCAGAACTCCGAAGTTAAGCGTGCTTGGGCGAGAGTAGTACTAGGATGGGTGACCTCCTGGGAAGTCCTCGTGTTGCATCCCTTTTTTTTGCGTCTGGCGGCGACATTCATAGTGAAGTTACGACGATATTTTTTTATGGGCACTCGTGCTCGGCTATTTCTGATGGGAAACGGTGGTGGGGATGGAAAAGCGGGATGGGCATGGTACAAAATAGAGCAGACAAGGTGCGGGAGGGGCAAGCATAAAGGAAAATGAGTGCATAACATGTCGGATGCGATCATACCAGCACTAAAGCACCGGATCCCATCAGAACTCCGAAGTTAAGCGTGCTTGGGCGAGAGTAGTACTAGGATGGGTGACCTCCTGGGAAGTCCTCGTGTTGCATCCCTTTTTTTTGCATCTGGCGGCGACATTCATAGTGAAGTTACGACGATATTTTTTTATGGGCACTCGTGCTCGGCTATTTCTGATGGGAAACGGTGGTGGGGATGGAAAAGCGGGATGGGCATGGTACAAAATAGAGCAGACAAGGTGCGGGAGGGGCAAGCATAAAGGAAAATGAGTGCATAACATGTCGGATGCGATCATACCAGCACTAAAGCACCGGATCCCATCAGAACTCCGAAGTTAAGCGTGCTTGGGCGAGAGTAGTACTAGGATGGGTGACCTCCTGGGAAGTCCTCGTGTTGCATCCCTTTTTTTTTGCATCTGGCGGCGACATTCATAGTGAAGTTACGACGATATTTTTTTATGGGCACTCGTGCTCGGCTATTTCTGATGGGAAACGGTGGTGGGGATGGAAAAGCGGGATGGGCATGGTACAAAATAGAGCAGACAAGGTGCGGGAGGGGCAAGCATAAAGGAAAATGAGTGCATAACATGTCGGATGCGATCATACCAGCACTAAAGCACCGGATCCCATCAGAACTCCGAAGTTAAGCGTGCTTGGGCGAGAGTAGTACTAGGATGGGTGACCTCCTGGGAAGTCCTCGTGTTGCATCCCTTTTTTTTTGCGTCTGGCGGCGACATTCATAGTGAAGTTACGACGATATTTTTTTATGGGCACTCGTGCTCGGCTATTTCTGATGGGAAACGGTGGTGGGGATGGAAAAGCGGGATGGGCATGGTACAAAATAGAGCAGACAAGGTGCGGGAGGGGCAAGCATAAAGGAAAATGAGTGCATAACATGTCGGATGCGATCATACCAGCACTAAAGCACCGGATCCCATCAGAACTCCGAAGTTAAGCGTGCTTGGGCGAGAGTAGTACTAGGATGGGTGACCTCCTGGGAAGTCCTCGTGTTGCATCCCTTTTTTTTGCATCTGGCGGCGACATTCATAGTGAAGTTACGACGATATTTTTTTATGGGCACTCGTGCTCGGCTATTTCTGATGGGAAACGGTGGTGGGGATGGAAAAGCGGGATGGGCATGGTACAAAATAGAGCAGACAAGGTGCGGGAGGGGCAAGCATAAAGGAAAATGAGTGCATAACATGTCGGATGCGATCATACCAGCACTAAAGCACCGGATCCCATCAGAACTCCGAAGTTAAGCGTGCTTGGGCGAGAGTAGTACTAGGATGGGTGACCTCCTGGGAAGTCCTCGTGTTGCATCCCTTTTTTTTGCATCTGGCGGCGACATTCATAGTGAAGTTACGACGATATTTTTTTATGGGCACTCGTGCTCGGCTATTTCTGATGGGAAACGGTGGTGGGGATGGAAAAGCGGGATGGGCATGGTACAAAATAGAGCAGACAAGGTGCGGGAGGGGCAAGCATAAAGGAAAATGAGTGCATAACATGTCGGATGCGATCATACCAGCACTAAAGCACCGGATCCCATCAGAACTCCGAAGTTAAGCGTGCTTGGGCGAGAGTAGTACTAGGATGGGTGACCTCCTGGGAAGTCCTCGTGTTGCATCCCTTTTTTTTTGCATCTGGCGGCGACATTCATAGTGAAGTTACGACGATATTTTTTTATGGGCACTCGTGCTCGGCTATTTCTGATGGGAAACGGTGGTGGGGATGGAAAAGCGGGATGGGCATGGTACAAAATAGAGCAGACAAGGTGCGGGAGGGGCAAGCATAAAGGAAAATGAGTGCATAACATGTCGGATGCGATCATACCAGCACTAAAGCACCGGATCCCATCAGAACTCCGAAGTTAAGCGTGCTTGGGCGAGAGTAGTACTAGGATGGGTGACCTCCTGGGAAGTCCTCGTGTTGCATCCCTTTTTTTTGCATCTGGCGGCGACATTCATAGTGAAGTTACGACGATATTTTTTTATGGGCACTCGTGCTCGGCTATTTCTGATGGGAAACGGTGGTGGGGATGGAAAAGCGGGATGGGCATGGTACAAAATAGAGCAGACAAGGTGCGGGAGGGGCAAGCATAAAGGAAAATGAGTGCATAACATGTCGGATGCGATCATACCAGCACTAAAGCACCGGATCCCATCAGAACTCCGAAGTTAAGCGTGCTTGGGCGAGAGTAGTACTAGGATGGGTGACCTCCTGGGAAGTCCTCGTGTTGCATCCCTTTTTTTTGCATCTGGCGGCGACATTCATAGTGAAGTTACGACGATATTTTTTTATGGGCACTCGTGCTCGGCTATTTCTGATGGGAAACGGTGGTGGGGATGGAAAAGCGGGATGGGCATGGTACAAAATAGAGCAGACAAGGTGCGGGAGGGGCAAGCATAAAGGAAAATGAGTGCATAACATGTCGGATGCGATCATACCAGCACTAAAGCACCGGATCCCATCAGAACTCCGAAGTTAAGCGTGCTTGGGCGAGAGTAGTACTAGGATGGGTGACCTCCTGGGAAGTCCTCGTGTTGCATCCCTTTTTTTTGCGTCTGGCGGCGACATTCATAGTGAAGTTACGACGATATTTTTTTATGGGCACTCGTGCTCGGCTATTTCTGATGGGAAACGGTGGTGGGGATGGAAAAGCGGGATGGGCATGGTACAAAATAGAGCAGACAAGGTGCGGGAGGGGCAAGCATAAAGGAAAATGAGTGCATAACATGTCGGATGCGATCATACCAGCACTAAAGCACCGGATCCCATCAGAACTCCGAAGTTAAGCGTGCTTGGGCGAGAGTAGTACTAGGATGGGTGACCTCCTGGGAAGTCCTCGTGTTGCATCCCTTTTTTTTGCATCTGGCGGCGACATTCATAGTGAAGTTACGACGATATTTTTTTATGGGCACTCGTGCTCGGCTATTTCTGATGGGAAACGGTGGTGGGGATGGAAAAGCGGGATGGGCATGGTACAAAATAGAGCAGACAAGGTGCGGGAGGGGCAAGCATAAAGGAAAATGAGTGCATAACATGTCGGATGCGATCATACCAGCACTAAAGCACCGGATCCCATCAGAACTCCGAAGTTAAGCGTGCTTGGGCGAGAGTAGTACTAGGATGGGTGACCTCCTGGGAAGTCCTCGTGTTGCATCCCTTTTTTTTGCGTCTGGCGGCGACATTCATAGTGAAGTTACGACGATATTTTTTTATGGGCACTCGTGCTCGGCTATTTCTGATGGGAAACGGTGGTGGGGATGGAAAAGCGGGATGGGCATGGTACAAAATAGAGCAGACAAGGTGCGGGAGGGGCAAGCATAAAGGAAAATGAGTGCATAACATGTCGGATGCGATCATACCAGCACTAAAGCACCGGATCCCATCAGAACTCCGAAGTTAAGCGTGCTTGGGCGAGAGTAGTACTAGGATGGGTGACCTCCTGGGAAGTCCTCGTGTTGCATCCCTTTTTTTTGCGTCTGGCGGCGACATTCATAGTGAAGTTACGACGATATTTTTTTATGGGCACTCGTGCTCGGCTATTTCTGATGGGAAACGGTGGTGGGGATGGAAAAGCGGGATGGGCATGGTACAAAATAGAGCAGACAAGGTGCGGGAGGGGCAAGCATAAAGGAAAATGAGTGCATAACATGTCGGATGCGATCATACCAGCACTAAAGCACCGGATCCCATCAGAACTCCGAAGTTAAGCGTGCTTGGGCGAGAGTAGTACTAGGATGGGTGACCTCCTGGGAAGTCCT